>JAFVLL020029766.1:0-13427 GCA_021397915.2 Tor tambroides
ACTACACCCCGCCTGCAGCAGCCTTTTCAAACTTCTTTTTGCCCCCAAACAAAGAACGAAAATGAACTTCGTTTGAAGTATATCAGGGCCTAAAGAAACTTCTTTTAAAATCGTTAAATGATCTTACTGAACCCAGTAACAATGTTCCCTGTTCCACAGCTCATTGATGAAAGTGACACACAGTTCATGACCAACTGCCCCCCAGCCGTCACAGAGAGCATTCCCAGAAGACGCACAAGAATACAGGTGTTCTGGACAGCGCCACCTTCTGGCAGTGGTTGCGTCACTCTCAAGTGAGTTATTATATTACTTTTCACTATTATTATGGTCTTGAATAACAATAATTGAATGAGAATCCATGGATTTAGGCTAAAAATATGAAAGTCTGTGGTGATGAACTGATAGATTGTTGAATAAATGTTGAAGAAAACAGAACGGGGGTACAGTCTGGGGCTCTACACTGAGTTTAGTGTCTAGAATACAATACTGAGTCTGAGCACTTGTCTCATTTAGTGAGCGTTTTATCAGTCACCTTCTGGGAAAGTATTGAAAAAGGAAGACAAAGTCTTTTTCGATCATATTTAAAGCTGAGTAAACAAATAAATTTAGGACTATCGATAGAAGATGTGATTATGATTGATTGATGTTGGGCGGTTATTGTATATTAATCTTGAGCCATTGAAATCGCCCTTGAGTCTTCCCATCATCTATTGGAGGCTGCGAATCAAAGATGATTAAGAAACTTTGAAAGCTTTAAAATATTCTGAGCATCCAAACAACATCCTCCCACTTGAGTTTCCTTTACATACAGCAGGCGCACAAGCACCCAACAGTGGTCTTCAACCAAACAAAATCTGAATTATCTGTCGGTGTTGTGGTGTCAGTGTTTCCACTCCACCCCCTCATGTTTTCATGCTGTCTTTGTATCTTTATCTCTCTTTCTCCTACTCCTTTTGAGGTTATAAACAACTTTAAGTGTGTTTGATGCATTAAAGACATCTGAAAGTCTCTCTTTTCGCTCCAGTTGGACACGGTGCGATGCGTATGTGCATTTTTCCACATTATGGGTGCCTACCCTCAAAACCCGCTTTCCAACAGCTCTCACTTTCTGAAAGCCTCTGAGTGCCACTGTGTTGGCCTGTTTACACTTGTTGTGAACCAGTGAGGTCTATAATACCAGGAGAAAGCTCTCCGTTAGCATTCTCATTTATTTTAATGGGAAGAATGCCATTTGATTCCTGCCAGTTTTGATCATGGACACTGGACTTTTTTTGAGCCAACCACCTGTGCCCTTAAAGAGCCTCAAATATTGTAAACGTAACTCAAACTTGCTTGTTTGAAATGCAAGAACCAATGAAGTTTGTTCTTACATGTCACACAAACACGTTTGAGGTTCCACAAGAACCAGTGAGATTTGTTCTTGTGCATCACGCAAGTACATTTCGCAAGAACTAATAAGGTTTGTTTTTGCATGTCATGTAAGCATGTTTGAGGTGTTCTTGCGTGTCAGGTTTGGTCATGCAGTTGTGTCTCTACAGGAGACCTGCACTGAGTCCGAATATGCCTACTTTCTTGCTATATAGTAGGTGAAAAACAGTACATGAAAAGAGTGATATGTTCAAATTTATAGCATTCAAAAACTGTAGTATTTGAAAAACGGGTGAAAAGTATCCGGCTGACCTACTACTGTTGCGAGAGACTGAGGACACTTGATTTTAATTTTTTAATGGTTGTGAAGTAAGTTTTAAAATGTTTTATCTTCTAGACATTATGTGAATGCAGATTTGGAGTAAGCCATTTCATTCATATGGATTTCTTTTACAATGTCTTTAATTTTCTTTTTTAAGAGTTTTCAGAGTTAGGGTGGAATGGACATTCAGTGGAGAAACTGAAATCTCTCAGGTTTAAATACAGGGTTCAAATATCTTCATTTGTGTTTCGAGGATGAATGAAAGTCTTATGGATTTGAAATAACATGAGGGTGAATAACTGATGAGGATTTTCAATTTTGGGTAAACTTGCAACACAATCACATGGTAATTCATAACTATTTTACATTTTGGAAAATTGGTAGCCAATTCATAATTTGTACTAGCGTTCATTTGGTTAACAAAAACTATGATGAAATGTGTTTGTTGAGGAGCTTTTTTTCCCATGACTAAAATGAGACGATGACGGGATGACAATAAGGTTAATAAAAGATAACTGTGTGACTATATCAACATGCAGTAGCATTGACGATAAAATACGAGAATAAAATATATATACAAAAAATAAAAGCTTTACCAAAATCTCTTTTTATTTTCGTCAAAAAAGGAGACAAAATATTATTGCGGACTGCTGTACACAAGCTTTCATGTGTACGGTTGCCAGACATCAAGAGTTAAAATCCCCAAATCAAGATTTTTCTACCAGTGTTGCCAACTGCTTTCAACTGAAACTGGTAGCTAAATGTCAATAGATGACATCATAATGGCAAATTAACTGATCTATATAAAGATGAATATAGACCAGTGGGCAAGATGAGAACTTAGATAAGGTTTGTCCAAGAAGTTGCTATATTTGTCCCTAAACTTTTGAAAAAAGTCTCAAAAGGGTTGGAGAAGTCGCTAAATCTAGTTACAAAATTGCTAAATTGGCAACACTGTTTTCTGCCTAGTGATTTGCTTACTTTTTGCAATCTGGCAACCATTCGCACACGCTCGCTCTTCATTCTTCATTTCGCTCTTCTCGACAATGATCTGAAAACAATGACAAACAAGTAAGCTGGAGTTTAGGGTTCTCCATGTGAGATATTCAGTTTAAATGAAAATGTCATTCAGTCAGCCTGTCTTCTGTCATGAGATTTTAACAGGTTTGTGAATAAATATATATTTTTTCCACTGCTTAAATGAGCCCCTGAATGTCTTTTTTACTTTACTTAGTAAAGCAGATTTTAATTTGCTTGTGTAGCAGTTGTGAAATGAAATTGATGTTGAGACAATTAAAGCCTTCACAGTGTGAGTATTTATGAGCTAGCGTCCATCTCTCATTCTCTCCTGTTCTTTATCACCTACTTACTCATTCATCCCTTTTGTCTTGTCTCTGACCCCCTGTCCGCTTTTTTTAACTTCTTAAAAAGGATAGCAGTCTCTCCTCCACCTCACCCAGAACCCATATCACCTACCCAGGTCTCGTCTCCATCCATCTGCGAACTTGAGGAGTTATTATTGTAGCTTTTAATTTATCCATCTGTCTTATTAGGGCAGGGATGTCTGTTTTTTCCAATAAACGTTTTCAGGGAAGCATCTGCTGTGCCAACGTGTTGGATCTGCTGTCACTTCGCCTTGGCGTGTCAGAACCGTGGAGACATTGCACCTTGTAGCACCGGGCCGAATGCCAGCGCTCAGGCACCGAAACACAACTGGCAACGGTGCCCAATAAACATCAAATAAAAGTGCAATTACATCTGGAATCCCTCCAGCACTTTTCTAGTGAAATGTCAAACAGACCAGGGATTGGAAGGAAGTTTTGATCTGGATTTTGTTTCCTTTGATTCTCTGGTGCCATCAAGCTGTGGAAGGCAGATAAGATGCGGTAAACGTGATGGTTTTGTTGACAAGCTTTGGGACTCTGGAGATAAACGACTTTCAGGTGCTCAGATGAGACAATCAAGACCAAATACCAACAGAGGAGACATCTTAAGAAGTTTTAAGAAGAATGGATCAAGTCTTGAGCATTCATACATTGTTGACCACTATTATGGGCCTTTCATGTAACCTTTACACTTTTTCTACAAGTCACGTCACTTTCACACCAAACAAACATATGTTCATAGACCCTTTGGAATACAGGCATAAGCTGTGATTTGTCGTATAACTATTAGGGATGTCCCAAGCCATTTCAAGGATCGGGATCGTTTTGAAGATGGATCATCAGTCATCAAAGCTCAGTAAATATTGGTCACAGATGCGGAGATTTACTTGAAATTTCCTCAAGCTGATTACTCACAAAAAACTCCCACATATCAGGTTTTCATGCCATTTTAATTCTTATTTTGACGTCACAAAGTGGTTATATCTATGTGTGTGAGTTGTTTACTTTTTAAATTAACGCCTTTCCATTAACGCCATTTATATTGTTCATTCAGACTGATTCGCGAACGTGGAATGCACAAGAACACAAGAGGTGGGATTTATCACATGAACCAATCACAGCAAAACATAACCAGTCATATCAAATCATATCGCGATGGAGGCATTGCCTCCTCTCACGTGATTTTACCCCATTCATTCTCAGTTACCCCCCACTGAACCCACTTCACACTTTAGGGGGTCTGTTGAAACTCGGTGGGCTCAGGAGAGGCAAGACAGACACGTACTCCCGCTGTAACTTTACCTGCTGGAGTCACTGTTGGACAGTGTTTCTTTAGAAAAATGAGTGATTTATACATTTTTTAATGTTATATTTTGTAATATTGGAATTGTTTTATTTTTGTACTATGTTTTTTTTCTCATCCATTGTTATATATGCAGTATATAATTTTACATAAAAAACAATCAAAACAAATTTATTTATTATTGTATATACATATTTTAATTAAATTTCATGTTTTAAATTTTATTCATATTTACAGTTCCTTTTTAAAATTATGCATAAGAGTCAGGTTCAGCCATTCATGTTATATTTGTGAAACAACTGTATACAAATGTTAATATATAATCTCCATTTGACCCTCGAACTCTAGCACTCTCTATTCTAGTTCTATTTTATCTACTGGGTTTCTTTTTTATATATATAAAAAAATGTGTTTTCTATTCTAACAACTTGTTTTATTTAAAAAGAACAAAGTGCTTCTAGCACTAGCATACCCTATTTTTTTCTATTCTATCTACTTGTTTTATTTTTATTATATAAAAAATACATATACTGCATATAGCCTATACTGCATTAGGCTAACCGAGACTTGTCACAGCACTGACATATTATTGCTTTTTGGTGGTTTTGATTGCTTCTATTGTCCTCATTTGTAAGTCGCTTTGGATAAAAGCATCTGCTAAATGACTAAATGTAAATGAATTCCATTCAAACCTGTAGTAATTAAATAATTTATAATAATTAATTAGTACAAATACACCTGTAGATTTGACTCCACATGTTTTACTTTACTTTTTGCTGCTAACTTTAAAAAAATTAATTTGGCAGCAGTTCACCCTGTTTTTGTACAGTGTTTATTGTGAAAGGACCTTGAAGCGAAACAGCAATCAAACATTTTCTGTCAAACAGTGCGCTACTCTGCAGTAATTCAATAATACAAATACATCTTATGATTTGATCCCACTTTATTTGCTTTATTTTAGCTTTGGGTGACAGTTTGTTTTGTTTCTTTTGCATTGTGTTTGCAGTCAAAGGCCCGTGAAGAGGAACCGCATTCAAGGATCTTTTCTATTTCAAATAGGGTGCTACTCAATTTCTCAAAATGCTCTTTGCAAAGCACAGATGAGCCAAAAATGTGTCATATTGCAGACACCTTCACACTTTGATAAGGCCAGCACCAGATTCTCTTGTAAGCCACCCACATAAAACATGTGGGATTATTCTCAGGAGGGCATAGCGTTATGGTCAGACCTACCGTATGCCACATCCTTGACTGACAGCAATGGCAATGGGCTCTAGTGGGACAGTAGCAGGACTCGCCATTGATATTCCACATGGGTCGATCTAAGCCGAGTGTAGCTAGGTCTCTGGGGTACTCCATCAGTGGCAGGTTTAAAAGAGATTCAAACCTCCACCGCCCCCTGAACATAGATGGTACTCTTGAATACATTTGCTTTTTCTCCAACGCTTGCTAAACATATTGGCATCAGTTGATGTCTCTATACGGCTTCATTTTAAAAGCCGAACTGTTTAAAGCATTCAGGATGCTGACTGGAGTCATTGAAATATGCTCTCGGATAGTAGCATTATGCAAATGCAGCATTATGCACGGAAGCCTTTGTTAAAAAGATGCATCGTCTGTTCCCACTACAATATAATTTTGAATGCGATAATGGTGGTACAGTAAATGTAAAAGCTCACTTTCTCAGAACTATATCTAAAAGACAGATAAAAGGCAGAAAAAGTTGGATGAACATTGTAATGTCTTCATTACAGGGCCAGTGTTGTGCAGCGAAGAATCATTTTCTTCCAAGATGAGGGCTCACTTACCAAAAGACTCTGTGAGAAAGGTAATTTTAAAGCTGGGTCTGTCAAGCACATCCCTCTGTTAACATTTTTACATCTAAAGAATCTGTTTTTTTTGTTGTTGTTTTTTATTCCTGTATGCTCAGTGAACAGACCTCTTTTCCTGTCATCTGCTCTTGATGTTGCTAAATAAAATATATGCCTTGTAAATGGTTGTGTTCATGCATGCCACATCAATTTGTGTATGTTTAATGTTTGAATAGGCTAGAGTATGTGTGGAAGGAGGCAGTTAAGTGCACATGTGCATTGTTATGTGACAAGAAAAGGAGAAACGTAGATTCTTAGCAGTTGGTTGAAAATAAGGATGTAAAATGGAAATAATGGACACAATGCAATTGAAGATAAATAACTATAATCTTCTGATCATTGTGCATTGCAGATCCAGTTGCAACGACTGAAAAACCTATTCAGGAGTGCTGTGCTTGTGGAACTGCCAAGTATAGAGTCACTTTCTATGGAAACTGGTCTGAGAAGGTGCATCCCAAAGACTACCCAAGTAAGAATAAACCCTTTGTGACACAAGAGCACAGTAATCACCTCAGTATTGTTATTGTTAATTAAAACTAAAACAATTTAAAATGGTTTTCATTTTTTGAAATGAAGCTGAAATAAAGTGTAAATATTAGATGAAGAACTTAAGCGTAAAAATCAGAAAGGGTGCTAACTGAAATGGAAGTACTAAAATAACTAAAGCTACGACTAAAATGAATATAAATTAAATCTAACAAAAGCACATACAGTAAGAAATTTACTAAAATTAAAATAAAAACTAAAATATCAATTAATAGTAAAATGAATAAATCAACTCAGATTAACATGATTAAATATTATGTAAAATATTATCACATTGTGAGGTACATTGTGTTAGGGTTGTTTACGTTTTTACAAATTTGACATTTCATTAATGTTTAATTTTATTATTTATCTGTACTATAAATCAAATCAAATGTAGTTGCTGAAAATTTGTGTCTTGCAGAAAGAGTGGTAACATGGGCAGAGTTGGGCAGCAATATCTTTTCCCTGCAGCTTTAGTTCTCAGGGCTGGTTTGCTAATATAGCAGTCAGCAGGAGAGCTGCTTCGTTACCTATGTGTGTGGCAGCAATGATCCAATCTGTTATTTACTGTCTGGCAAGCAGGCAAGACTACAGCCTGGGCCGCGATACTTTGTGAGATAAGAGAAGCCAGGCGGATGTTGTCACATAGCGCACTGCTGCTAGTTAATGGGTCTGTGGAAGCAGACGTTGATGTATGCGGTAGGTTCTTTAAAGAGAGACAAGAGTAGAAGCTTAGATGTGTGAAGATACACGCTAGAGAACAAGTTACTTCAGAAGTGCAATTAACTGGGAGGATTTAGCTTTATATAAAGCTGCAGCTCGAGAGATCTGTTATTTGTTCACCGCTGTTGTTTCTGTCCCAAAGGACGGGCTAATCATTGGTCGGCTCTCATTGGCGCGTCTCACTCGAGGAGCTATGTGTTGTGGGAGTACGGAGGTTTCGCCAGTGAAGGAGTCAAGCAGGTGGCTGAGTATGGATCACCCGTCAAAATGGAGGAGGAGATACGACAAAAGGTAGGCCTTCTGGCTAAGTGCGACGAGATGAGATATCAGGATCCGACAGATGAAGTTCAACTTGAAAGCTAATGTTGAAGTAATTGCTGGACTTTCAAGCCAAGATGTGCTTTTAGTGGGATTAGCAGCTGTTTATCCGACAGAGATTGAATTTAAACGTTTTTGGTTGGCCAGGATTAGGCTCATTACATTTCTGATGCTTTTTCAGTTTGCTGTTTGTTTAGGATTATTTTAAAACTAACCAAAATGGACGAATCTGAATGAATCGTTTAAGTAAATGAGTGTATGTTTTTGAACAAATCATTTCTCTTTCTCTTCCACTGATACTGAAAATCTTCCTTGGAAGTGCATGACTGCTTTGATTGCTGTGGAGGAAAACAAGTCAATCTGCTTTATTTTCTTTGGTCGAGAAAGAGCTTATTGTGCTTAAAAGCTATTTTTTCATCTTTTAGCTGACTTGAAGACATAAAGTTTAATAAGGCATAACAAGACTCATTTTGGTTGTGAATGACTCAGTGATTCGATGATTGATTCAGTGACTCACAATAGATGAAAAGACATTTGTCTCAGCCTAATGATATAATTTACAGAAAGAATGAATCATATTGGTGAATGGAATCAAAAAATTTGAGTCACTGGGATGAATCAAAATCCCCAGTACTGGAAGCTATATCCTCTCTGAAGTTTTTCATCTATAATAATTGATTTAAAGTTTTGTCAGCACCCACAAAATCAAATCAAAATCCATTAGCCTACTTATTGCTTTCACTCCATCAAAAGTTGCTTGGCACTCATTTTATGTTTCTGAAGTTCCCCACGCACTCACGGCATCGGAAATAACATGTCAAAGGTTGATCAGTTAACGGAGGGTTCTGCCTAGCATCTTAATTAAACACATTAGTCAGTATCAGCTAATCTTCACATTGCTGTAATTTAATGTTAATTTCCGTCTCTTGAAAGACACGTTAACAATCGCATGCAGTCTGAGACGGAAGGTCATTTAGCAGCTTTGTAGCAAGGTGTGTGCAGTATAATTCAGAGTTAACACGGGCTGCCTCCATGAGGATTTTAAAGGTCACCTGGGAAAGGTTCATACCTTACATGTTCCCATTTGTCTTTCGCACAATGCACTGTAGGTGGATTTGCAGTGCACATCTTGACACATCTCAGATTGATGATCACAGAATCTTTACGGCTTCACCCACATGCAAATAGGACAGACATTTTGTTTTTAGGCAACATTTCTAATTAAGTGTTGGGTGTGTAATCCTAGCGATATAGATTAAATATAATATACACTTGTAATACACATATAAAATATTTATATTTATATATACTATATAAAATCACAAATAATTAATTTCATAATTTTTGTCACCAGTGTAAATATCACAAAAAACCAATACTAGCCTAAATTTAAAAAAAAAAAAGTAAACAGTCAGTGATTAAATATAGAATAAGAAACTAATTACAAGCAATAGGACAAAAAACTACAGTAGAACAAATTAATACGAAATGCTACATACATTGTGTAAAGTTAGGGCTGGGCGATTTTTCCGATTTTATCGAATTTCTCGAACCGATTTAATCGAACTTCTTTTAACTTGAGTGCTGCGTTTTTAGAATGCTGTTTTATGCATGGCTGCTGTTCATCGTTTTTACAGAACATTTATAGTTAAATATAGTCTACTGGTATTATATACCTTCAGTCACTTTGAATTTGAATTACCTTGACTTTTGGGATTTTTTTAAAGCATTTTCTTCATATTTATTTCTGAATATAATATAAGATAGGTTTCTACAAGATGTAGTTGTAGTTCATGCATCTTTTCTGCAAAGATATTTAACAAATGATTTGTTTATCATGTTGACAACTTCATGTGTGGTGCACTTGGAATAGGATTTTCTTTAACTAGAGGGTTAATAAAGAAAAAGTTACTTGAATCATGTTGTAGTTCCATTTTCAAGTTGACTAGTTAAAAATCTTAAAAAACAGAGAATCAGTCAAACTTTCTGAAAAATTGAGATTATAATTTTTTGCCATATAGTCCAGCCATATATAAAGTAATCAAATATAAAAACACTGCATATTCTTTACTGTGTAAATTAAATATATATAGATATATTTCTTCTTATCAAAGTTACAAACGTGATTTAGTCAGGAGCAGTGAGAGATTTTCTCTCTTTTGTTGTTTGATTAACATGAATGACATACAGCAGGAATATTAGACTGCTGTCACTTTAAGAGCTACCCGGATCCAATAAACTGTTACACGTTTTCTTTCTCAGCTGTTTGCTTTCACTAAAGACAAAACTTACTGTGTTTACAAGAATACTTGCAAAGATGGTTATTTTAACACATACAAGTGTGTGTATTTAATCGTTCAAGGCCTATAAAGCGGCAAAAATAACTTTTAAATACTCTCGTATTATATTCAGTACCATTCTCGTGTGCACGCCTCTCTGACAGCACTCACAAATAGTCACAATGCTTAAAAGTTTTTGTGACCACATAGCACAGCAAAATCACGTGAGCGTATAATCATATAGAGACGAAAAAAGAGTCCAAAATGTCTAATGGTTCACAAATTTCTAACGGTTAAACGTGTCTACCGGTGTATCACCCACCCCTATATGTATAACATTTAATTATTCATAAAAAATACAGTATGTATGTATTTCTCAAAAATAAAAACGTATTAGTTTTGCAAAATAAAACTGTATTCTTTATTTGTATAAGGAATTATGTTGTGTATAAATTGTGTATGATGTTTTACTAAATTAAGCACAATTGTGCATCATTGCAATATCAAACTGAGAAAGATAATTCACTTCTGAGTACTAGATCATAAGATGTCTCATCAGTTTTCATTTTTCACATACAGTATTCCTAGAAGGTGTTTGATTTTTGTTGATTGTCTTGGGGCATGGCAGACGAATTTGGCCACAATTATTTATTGATCTGTGCTGCAGGCACTTTCGTGCTGTCAACATTTGTTTCGTTTGGCATTGCAAACAAGTGCATTAAAAGTCCTGTCAACACAGTTCTTCCAACAAAGCAGAAAATTCACATGTAGTTTAAACAAGTTCAACAATGAAAAATCAATATTAAAAATACAAAGACACAAAGCCACTGGCCAATAGAGCTGCTCTTTATTATTCCTTTTTTTGAACTGTCTGTCATTCAAGAATTGATTTTGTTTTCGTCTATCTTGTCCATTTATTTTACAGCTCTTTTGTGCTTTCAGGGCTTTTTCCACATGCTTGATCTCCGCTCTGATACTGTTGGTTGGTTTTACCTGACATGATCATTCATCTTTTGAGGTGGTGAGGACGCTTTGTAACCCCAGTAAAGGTGAATCTGTCTACAGGGGCCCTTTGAACTGATTTGCTTTGTGGCAGTTTTTTACTTAGTTTTTCAGCTTTTAGCAAATTAACTTCTGGGGATCATTCAGTAATCTCCAGAGATTTGATGTGCACTATGCTGTTTGACTTTAAAGAGAGAGTTCACTCAGTTAAATGAATTCTGTCATCATTCACTCACCCTCATGTTAATCTAAACCTTTGATTTTTTTTTTTTTTTTTTTTTTTTTCAGTGAGAATTTAGATGTTTAACACAATGTTCATACTGTTATTTTCAATACAATGAAATAAATGGTGACTAGAGGCTGTCAAGCTCTAAAAATGACAAAAATCCCCATAAAAGTATCATAAAAATTGCTTTGCAATGTAATAAGTCATGTAGACTTATTTTATGATACTTTTATGATACTTTGTGGTACTTGATAGCCCCTGGTCACTGCACTATTCCTTTAACATGTTTACATTCGTATTGCAATATACTTCTGATCATTTTAAAGCTTTTAGCATAAAATGGTATTTCAGACTTCTTTAGTGTACAATTTTCCCTGCTATTCGCCTGAGGAAGCAGCTTCCAGAAACATTGCAGCGCTACTGTAAAATCAGTCATCAAAGCCTTCTCCAAAAACCATCACAGTCATTTACTGTCATTTTTGGCAGGCATCATTTCACCATTAGGCACATTGCTTTCGGGAAAGCAATCGCAGAACATTCTCAGCTGAAAAGAGCAGTGCGGATAAATATTTCAGTCGTAGATCATGCTGCTGCAGTCTCTTCTGAATGCCAAATTGCGACAATAGACAGGAGTCCGTAATACGTATTCAACAACATTGCAGAGAAGCATTCTTTTGTAAGTATAGAGCAGCACACTTTCCCTCAGTTTTTCATTGGAATTTCAAAGCCTGACCTTAAAATGAAGGGGAAAATAATCCTATAATGAGCTAATGCTTATAATAGGCTAAAACAAAACAGCTTTGCATTAAGCCAGAAATATCGCTCTAGTGATAAATTATACTATTATCTTGTTTACGGCTGCTTGCTCAATGGCTCTACCTTTAAAACTGAAGTCAGGTAGCACTACAAAGTCAAAAGTTCTGTAATTTTCTTTCCTGTAGCTGGCGCATGGATAGAGATTTAATCTTTTTCTAGTCTTTTTTTATTGCTGGGCCGTGGAATTCAAATCATCTTTTCCCCCCATCTTTTTTATGATGATTAAAATATGTAATTTTCGTTGCTCCCAGAGTCCCCTGGTGAATTTTGACCTTGAGCTTACAGTCCGAATTTCCACAGACATATTTAATTTGGAATAAAAATTTGGAATAGCATTATAACATGCTTCACTTAGTTAATGAGGTGGATGTCATGATTATAGAGGTGTCATAAAATTGATTCTAGGAAGGTCAGACTGTTTTCAAGCTTTTGGAAGATCTCAGACGTTGGGAAACAGGAAGTTCTGAGGCAATTTCTTAGCATTTGTCATCCCAACTTAGCTGTTATGTCATTATGAATCTTATTATCATCTCATCTCGGAGATGATATATTTATCCCACAATCTATCAAAAGCACAGTGTGAGGCAAATGGGAAAGTGAATGAATTGTGCGCTTGAATGAAGCTTTCCCTGAAGAGGACAGGATGCTTAATGCTTTACGAGCACTATGATGTACATAACTGTGAAATATCCATTTGTGCTAACAGTATGGAAGCTCTCTATTTACATGCTAAATACGCCACGAGAATCTTTATTGTGCTGTGTAGGTGGGTGTTTGCTTCTTCCTCTTAGCAGTCTCTGTTAATTAGTGTCTGTATGTGCTAATTAAACATTGCAGCATTGATATGAATTTGATGTTTAGTTTTTGTTGACCCACTAAACATGAAGTGCTTCTTTCCTCGTGTTAATTGTCAGCTGAAGCTGTGAAGCGTCTACTGTCATAACTGGTTTTCAGTCTATTTCCCTGTGATATACAGTGCTGCTGCTAAAATACTGTATTCCAGTTGTGAAACTGTCATTGAGAAATTTAATGTCATTTAAAGCTAAAATGTGTCATTTCTGTGCCACTAGTGTCAGCAAATGGAATATATTCACAATATACAGTGCCCTCCAAAAGTATTGGAACAGTAAAGACAAAATTGCTCTGTTGGTTGTGGAGTCAAGACATATATTCATCTTTTAATCATATTTGTATGAGACAAAACTACAGAATGTCACATTTTATTATTGGGTGATTCAACACACAGATGTTTTACCAGCTAAGAAGTTCAGCACTTTTAGAGTTTC
>JAFVLL020029766.1:13527-67233 GCA_021397915.2 Tor tambroides
GCTAATAATAAAATGTGACATTCTGTAGTTTTGTCTCATATTAATCTTTTAATCATATTTGCAAATGTCTTGACTCCACAGCCAACAGAGCAATTTTGTCTTTACTGTTCCAATACTTATGGAGGGCACTGTATATATTAAAATGTTCACTACCAATCATAAGTTCAGGGTTGGCCAGATTTTTTTTGTAAAATGTGTTTGAATTAAGCCTCTTATGCTCACCAAGGCTGCATTTCCTATTTAAATGTCATATATTTATTTCATACTAAGTATAGTTCAAATCCCTCTCGACTTATCCCTCAAGACTTACTGATATAAAAATTATAATGAAACTTTATTTGGAGTACTACTTGTGCACAATGCACATTTAAGCCTAAAATTAGTTTTAATGTCACTATTAATGAGAACTGTATAATCTCTGAATAATCATCGATCCTTAAATGCAAGATATTTAAGTATACTTGCAATAGTTCCACTTTAGCATAATCAAATGTACTTAAGTATATATTTAGTTGCACTTCAGCACTACTTCTGCACAATTAAAGCGCATTAAGGACAAAATTAGTTGCTCCGATTTAGCAGACTTAGTATGCTAAAAGTACAATTGCAGGTTATTTTTATTAAGTACATAAATATGTAAATGTATTTGTAGTATACTTAGCGTGAAATAAATGTATTTCAAATAGATTTTAGTATATTTTTTACTAGGATTTATATGATTAGTAACACAGTAAAAACTGCAATGTTGTGAAATATTATTGTAATTTAAAATAACTTTTTTTCTGTTTCTTAAATTTAATTTATTCCTTTAATCCCAAAGCTGAATTTTCAGCATCATTATTCCATACTTCAGATGATCCTTCTGAAATCAAATCTTATATACTGATTTGCTGCTCAAGAAGCATTTCTTATTATTATCAGTGTTGAAAACAGTTGTTCTGCTTAATATTTTTGGAATACATTTTCAGGATTCATTTTTCAGCATTTATTTTAAATAGATGATTTTTTGTAACATTGTCTCATTATGTTTTATTTTTAATTGCATATATGTCATCATCAGTATATATCATCAGTCAGAGAAATGAAGCACCATAGTGTTTGCTTTTTTTTTTTATAGTTGTCTGTGCTTATTAAGCTGACATAGCAGAGAGCATTTTAACATTGAAAAAATGTACACCCTTCAGCTTCAACTTAATTAATTCATTTGATGCTAATTCCTCATAAAGATACTATATTTTTTTCTTACTGAGTTGCTCAAAAAGAATTGCAACTGATTTGCATTCTTTTGAAAGTGTTAATGACAGCAATTTTGAATTTGAACGTATGCACATTGTGTTAGCCTGAGATAAGTTTCTAGCACAGAAACCCTCAGAGTTCCTCATTAGCAGTGCAGGTCATCAACAAAACAACAAATTTCTACCATTGCGCTGTTCAAACTAGCAATTAAAGATGAAGTCAGTCCCCATGGAAACTATATTTAGAGTAGACAGACTCTTTCTTGCCTATCTGTGTGATTTATCTTCTCATTCCTCTCTTGGATATGTCTTGCCAAATCCAGCGAAAGACCACTTTATAATAAAGAGCACCAAAAGGAAAATAAAGAGTTTTGTGCCCGTCTGCGACTCGAGCTGCAGTGACAACATTCCTAATGTCTAATTCCCACAGGCTGAGCTTGTGGGGCTTTGGATGGTATCCATCGGATTCTTCCACACCATCCCAAAACTTCTGCTCGCTGGTCCCATTGTCCGTTTTAGCACGACGTGGCCCTGCAGACGGTCATACTGTTTAGAAAGATGTTTCAGTGCTTTAGCCGAGAACAATTGTCTTGTTTCATTCGACTGGCAGGTTTCAGGTTGCCTGTCAGCTTTGCTTTGGATGCTGCACTGAGACATCGGCGTATGAAAAACAAAGCTAATGCTTCTTCTGGCGGTGGTTCCAACAGGCATTACTGATGTAAAAAAAGAAAAAGGTCCAGCGAATTGTTCCAAGGCTTTCTGTAAACAATGTAAAGTGCTTTAATGTGTGTTTAGTGTTTGAGAAGAATCAACTGGAGGAGTAGGACTACAGTTTGTTTCCAACTGTCACGTTGTTTTTTTGCATCTAGCCCAGGAAGAAGAATTGGGTTTGTAGTAGCTAATGGGAATCTCACCAAACACATGAATAAGTCACAGCTCATGGGACCCAGTTCTCACAGTATAAAAAGCTATGGGGCCAAACATTCTATCATTTGGAATTTCTCCAAAACGTCCTCCAGACTTTGGGCGTGTTTGACGTCAAAGCTTTGTTTTCATAAAGTAGGCTACGAATACACACCCCTGGTTTTATAACCCTAGTGTTCTGAGGGTTTAGGAGCCTTAAGTTGGGACTTTGGCTGTGCAAGCACAAAATGTACCCTCTATTGATGTGCACACAACTTCTGTCATTTCCACTTCGGTGTGTGTGTGGCAACCTGCGTAAGCACCGCGGTCCAAAGGTGCTCAGGTCATGTGTTCCAGTAATCCTTGGGATCATGACGGAATGTGAAACATCTGGGGTGGACTTTGCTGTGATAGCAGGGACTCAAAGCCTAAGATCTCCATACAAAGCTCTGTGTCGCAGCTTAGGGTTGGCAGCCGCATCTCCCAAGCACCCCCAGGTGTTTCCAAAGCTCCTCTTCTAATCCTGAGAACCTCCAATGCACATCTCCAACAACAACCTCCCTGAAAACACCTATCAGTGTTGGGGGAGCTGCTGAGCTTCTGTTTTTCCAAGCTATAAGTTTAAACTGCTTATAGTTGAAGTAGTTCAACTACAGTGAATGTACAATTTGCGTGTTTCATTATGTTAGATTCTTACTCCAGTAAGTGTCTTTATGACTGAGTCATTGATTCAGTCATTCAGCCGATTCATTCCAATATGCTGATCCATTCAGGAATTAATCAAGTGTCTGTCTTTATGAGGGAGTCATTGAATCATTTACTCAACTGATTTGTTCAAAAATACTTATTCCTTCAGGAACTTAAAGGGATAGTTCACCCAAAAATGGATATTCTGTCAATTACTCAATTACTCAACCTCATGTCGTTCCAAACTGTAAGACTTTCGTTTATCTTCTAAACACAAATTAAGATATTTTTGATGAAATCCGAGTGCTTTCTGACCCTGCTTAGACAGCAATGGAAGAGAAAAAATTGGTGAATAAAGTCATTTTTGTTTTCTTTGCGCTCAAATAGTATTCTCGTAGTTTCTATTTTAATTATGTCCTTACTACCTTTTTGGGCCTTGAACATGTCATCTGCATTGCTGTCTATGGAGGGTCAGAAAGCTCTCGAATTTAATCAAAAATATCTTAATTTGTTTTCCGAAGATGAGCAAAGGTCTTACGGGTTTGGAGTGACATTAGGGTGAGTAATTAATGACAGAATTTTCATTTTTAGGTGAACTATCCCTTTATCCCCTCTAATGTTCGTTGCTTGGATGCTTGCGATCATTAATTCTACTTTGGTTTTTTATAAAATACATTTATATATTATAATGATTTATTCATACAGTGTTTAATCATTTTAATATGTTAGTGATTTTTTTCTTTTATATGTGGGAACTAATTTTAAATAATCACAAAAAAGCTGCTTAATTTACATACAAATAAGCTGATTTACTAAAATGAATCACACCATAGCGCCACATATAACTCATTAAAACATTTTTAATTGAATGAACCATTGCATACTCTACTATATGAGACTTTGTTTGAGGAGATGTAATGCTTTGTCAAAATATGGAAAAATAAATTTTATTCTTTTATATTGTCCATTTAGAGAGCTCTGAAGCATTATGTAGTAATAGAGAGGTCTGTGGATATGTAATTAACAGTGACACACTCTGGATGTAGAGGTCAGTGGAGCGATGCTGATTGGGTGTATTACATGGATATGGAGCTGTGCTTCCTTTGACAGCGATGTGATACCTTGCTGCGACTCAGAAAAAGATTATCCCTTGAACCGCTCCTGGTGGCTACATGTATAGATGAAATTTGACTTTACTAATTTCCTGTGTAAATTAAGGAATGAACAAGAGAGAGAAAGAACGATGATTGTGTGATATAGATAGAGAGACTGATTCCAGTTCATTATTACCAGGTGATAATTAAGTCCAACCTTCAACTATAATAAGAAGCGATAGAAATGGCAAGTGAACAAGGGTAGAAAATAGTGCATGAGGGTTTCTAGAGCCTGTTTTTCGAGAGGGGTTTACAGTGCAAACAGTTAACAACTGTTAAAATATTTTAAAAAAATACTATCTATCTACATAGATAGATAGATACATACATAAATACATAGATACAGAGGTACTGTAGATAGATAGAGAGTATATCTTTATTTTTGTGCGCTCCATTAGAAGCCTGCCAGACCTCTTTGTGTGCGATGAGGCAGGACCGCCTACCACGTCCTCCTTCACTTTCGTCTGAACCCCACTTCTGCGTTTCAGAGGAAATTGCTGCGAACCATTCGGCCCCAAGTCTCCCAAGTCTGTCAAGCGAAAAAAGCAAACGCTAAGCACTCACATCTGACATGTTACAGGATGTGCTCTCATTTTTTTCCATCTCTGAGGCAACAGACTTTAAAGGGAATCTTAGCTACCATACAACCCTTCAAAGCCTACAGCCTCTCTTTGACTACTTGAATTGAAAATAGACATTTAAAATTGGGCTCCAGCTCTTACCACACTGAAAAAAAAAAATTCTAAGCAAATAATATTGAAAAAATAATTTATTAGCTTCAAAGCTTTCAACTTTCTGGGACACAATTTTTTCATTTCAAACCAAAAAGTATAGCAAGTGAGTTTGATTAATGCATATTTTTGAGTCCTTTGCAAATAGTCCAATTTGTCCTGTTCCTAGCATGCACCGCGGCATTTGTTATTAATATGGTTGCAGTAGTACTATCAGTTGTCTTGTGTTATCAGGATGACTTTGTCCTTCGGCTCAAAATGAGTGAGAAGTGATTCATGTCAAATATTGATGTCGGCAGTTTAAGGTATATTATAATTTTGCCGGTCTTGTGAGTATTTATATTGTGAATATTCATGTGATGTCAGTTATTTTAAGATAAGCACTTTTCTCTCCATGATGTGCACTACTTACAGATAACATGAAACACATAATATTGAATATTTAAATTATGTAAATGAAGCAAACAATTTGTATGCAACTCTTTATCCTAGAACTGTTACAAAATGGTGTCACAACTACACATTTAAGGTAAATTCTGAAAAATATTAAGAATTAGAATTTAATAAAACGTAATACAATTAATTATTATAATCAATTAAATAAGTCACAAAAGGCAAATTATTGTCTTCGTATTTTAAAAGTACAAACATAATTACAATAATTTTATTTGTAATTTTTTAGCTGTGTGTGTGTGTCTCAGTTAATATTACTCTATGTAATTGATCATCCTCGTTTCCCCCATTTTTACTGTACAATTTTGTTAGAATTATTTTATTTAACATTAAATTACATTTAATTACATTTGTTGTTATAATTATCACATTTAAATTTATTACTTATTAATTACATTTAATGACATTTTATTAAATGTTATTATAAACTAAATAAGAATCCAACTCTAAAAAGCCATGCATATTATTGCCTTCATATTTTAAATGTTTTATGCACACCAAATATTCATAGTGCAATCAATAAAGGGTCAAACTAGAGCTGTGGCGAATGACCAAAATATAACCCTATTGTTCCTGCAGAAATTAGCATGCCGAGAGCCATAGCAGTGGCGTATAGATGTACATAAAAGACAGGCTGGCGATATTTCAGGATTCAGCGGACACACATGGTGTTTCACAATGTTCATTCCCCAGAGGAACAAGAGCTAGACTCTCCATTCCAGCCTCCAAAGAATGTAAAAGAATGGCTAGCGTTCCCATATTGAGATTCAGAGGGTACGTCCAGGTCCCTCGACTCCCTCTAAGTCGGTACAGTCTTCATAACCCGGCACTTGGACAAAACACAATAAAGCCACATTATGCGATGCACTTTCTTTAATTCATGAGGGATCCCTCATAAATCCGTTTTCAATAATGGCCCTTTTTCCCTGACTTGTTTTCCCTATGTAAATGAGACCTCGGCGGCAAAGGGCCGACTGACAGTAATCTTCCGTAATTTGGTTTGCGCGGCTCTGTGCTAGCGCTCTGGGAGGCCTGAAAGAACACATATCATTCAGAGGGAGGTCAGACGGTGCACAAAACAAACTGACAAGGCCAAAGCTCACACACACTGCCTGACTGACAGCTGAGAAGCCTGCATACTCAAAAGGCCAGCCAAGACAGCGAACGATTAAAAAAAGAAAGCTGTTACGATTCTAGCATGTGTGTCTGAAGGGCTGATGCTCGTTTGAATGGACTGTCTTAGTGATTGATGGCAGGTCGACACACCTGTTACACGCTGACGTCATTTCTGCATTTTAAGCAGATTTAGAAAATTAAGCTTCTTGGTCATGGTACTTTTTACCATTAGGAATTTAATATGTAAAGGCACTTATCTAATATTATGTGTTTTATAGTTTTGGAGTCAAATGACTTTTTTTACTTAATATGTTCCTTTGCATGATTTGTTGGTGCATATTATAAAGAGACAATAATGTTTGTCTCCGTAAAAGAAATAGGTTATTGGCCATGTCATGCCGGACGTTCTGCTGGACGTTCTGTGTGTATGTTTTGCTCCCCATGTGCTCCCCATGACCTAGTTTTCCCTCATGTTTGATTGTCATTCTGTTCACCTGTGTTCCCTTAATTATCTTCATTAGTTCCTTGTTACTTAAGCCCAGTGTTTCCTGTGTCCAGTGTTTGGTGTTGTCTGTGTAGTGGTTGTTTTGTTGAATAACTTTAATGGTAATTTAGGCCTAAAGTTTCTGTAGTCTATTTAAAACACGTTTACATTTTAGGAAGTGTAGTTAATATTTGCATCATTAATGATTTATCTTATCCACCTGCGACCCACCCGCAAATAATCAGAATGCATTTTTTATTACCGACCCACCCGACCCGAAGATTATCCTCAGCGCCCGCGGATTTAACCGCCATCCACCCATCACTAGTGCATTCCTACTTCAAAATATTTCATCAGTTTCATTTGCAATTTCTGCTTGGTACTTGGAAATTATACCATGATACTAAATGATTATCATCTTTCTGGTATTAGTCCCAAAAAACATACTTCCACTAGTGCCGTATCTTTTTCTTTTTTTAAAAAAAGAAACTTTTGTTCTTGTTAGTTTAAGCTGTATCGACCATTACAGATCAGGCTTTCAGCACTGTTTGCCTTCCAGCAGAAACTCACATCCCTGCCCATAATAGTCCCACTGCGGTCCTGTCAGACTGAGAGATGATTGGCTGTAGAGCTTCAAGACAAATGAGGGGGAGAGTGACAGGTGGTGGAAGACAGACTTCAACTCTGTGAAAGGGGAAGATGTGGACAGAGGAGATTGTAAAGGTCTTTCATTTGGACGGTTTTGAAAAATGCTTCACTGGATTCTTCACTGAAAGTAATGGAAGGAGAGGGACTAGGCACTTTTGAGTTAAAAAGTTACAATAGCTCACAGAAAAAAGGATTACTCTTGTGCAAATTTGAAATTAAATAACTGGAGAAGACATTTTAGCATTCAGTATCACTTCAGTTTCAAGAATGAAATGGTGCATTAACACTAAATCAAGTGTGACAGTCTAAATAAAAATGTGAAATGATTCGTCCAAATTAAGTCCATTGCCTAAACTGAAATGTTTCCTGAGATGTCTTGATCAATTGCTGGATTCCATTTTAAATCAAGGATTGGGGGGCAGTGCAGTTTGGTTTGTGCTGAGCCACATCTGTCGGGTCAGCAGGTCCATCGCAGCTCTTTTTTCAGTCTGTCTTGAAAAACATGAGGGATGGAAGCTGCACGTCAAAGAAACAGATTTTCCCGGAGGTGTCAAATGTCTTTAAGGTAGTGATGGCACTTCAGTTGTGCTGTACTGTCTTCAGTTTTTGAGCCATGCCAGACGCTCGGGTGGAAAACTCACTTTATAGTATAGCTATAGTCTCGACAAGTAGATAACAACCAACTACTTCCTTTTAGCAAGAATAATACTGCTTTTATCTTGAATCCATCTTATATGAACTGATCCTAATTCACTGTAATCACAGATGTGGCATTTTAAGGTGATTTTGCTTAATAAAATCTGAAAATATGCATAGAATGTGGGAACAAAATCAGTTACATTAAAGGGGACCTATTATGCAAAAATCACTTTTATAAGGTGTTTGAACACAGTTGTGTGGCTGCAGTGTGTGAAAACATCCAGCCTATAATGGTAAAAATCCACCCACTCATTTATTTATAATCTAATAAAATCATAAACAGTCTCTCAGGACGAGCTGTTTCAGATTCTCCCTCTCTGCACGTCACTGAGGGGAACAAGTCCCGCCCATTAGTGACGCTGCCCTATAAGCAGAGACACAGCCCTGAGTGAGAAGCTGCGTCCGCCTCCGCCATTAACGTTACTGATCACTGTAGCTGCTGGAGATATACAACATCAGTGCCAAAGAGGCTTTTCAAGTGTTGTGTTTTGGGATGCACTAACGAACATAGGAGTCTCCATAGACTCCCTCTATCTGAGCCATTGTGGACACTGTGGTTAAGTTTCATTTTCTGAGGAATAGAGATCGACCGATATATCGATTTACCGATATTTTTCCTGATATTTAAGCATTTTACCATAATCGGATATCGGTGTTGTAATAACGGATTCACCGATAAATGCCACCATTTTGTGGCTGTTTTGAGAATTGCGCGCAGGATCGCCATTGCATTGTCTGAGGGGGAGCATGATGACAACAACGGCATGCAGGTACTTGATTTGCTGTAGTTAGTGAACTTTATTTAACATAACAGCCGTTAATGCACAGATTAGATGCATTACATAAATGCCTGTTATGTAGTTTTTGCAGCTTGGCTCTAAGAAATACAGAGCAACTCACGAAGTCATGTAAAATAATCTGTCAAGTCCTGTCCCAATAAAAACGTAACTTTGCCTGAATTAAATAATACACAGCCATGAATGAGCACATGTTGGAAATAAAAGCGTTGAATTGAATTCTCTCTCTGTTGTCTATGCTCATCGTTAGTCTCGTGAAGTCGGAGTCACGTAGGCTAAAGGCCCGGGTAAGTTTCACTTTCCGCGTTCTGTCCCGTCTCGCGCACAGCCGCGTCCGAGCAGCTTTCAAAGTATACTCGCCGCGGATGAGTGCGGACGGACGAGCTCGACACACTTAAATCCGTCAAGTCCTCTCCCAATAAGGAGGTAACTTTGCATGAGTTAAACAATACAGCCATGAATGAGCGCATGTTGGAAATAAAAGCGCTGAATTAAATTCTCTCTCTCCATTGTATATTTGCTCATATTAGTCTCGTGATTCTTCACATTGCTGTTCACTCAGCAGTTGATGCTCGAAAATATGCTCAGGAAATGCTCCAGCACGGCCGCCGCATGTAACTTTTAACAAGATTCATATGTTTAAAACACCCTAAATTGTAGCAGCATTTACTATATAACCATTATTTCGCTAATAAACATCTAAAAATACAACTCTATAGAAATGAATTATTTATTATCTCCGGGAGCGATCGCAGTTTGAGATCTTTGTAAATGCACATAAACCGCGCTGTCAGCAGGCATTTCATAATCTACGAGGTCAAAAACATTAATAATTCTGATATAACATTCCAGTTGAGAAATGCAATAAAAACGATGTATTTAAAAAAAAAAGTTAGTAAAAGTTTATATTCCAATATTCCAGAGAGTATTATTCAGTGAATTAACATTATCCAGTGAACTATTTTTGACTCTATAGGCCTATTAAACAGCTTATAAACCTACTAAAACTGTAGTTTAAAATGAAGGTGATATGACTCCTGTCTTATTTATTTTACTTCCATTTGAAAACATTAGACATTCTACATTTATTTTGCTTATTGATAATATAGTGTTATTGCTGCTGATGCTTTTTATAAATAAAATGTATTTGTTTATTGTTGTAATATGAAGATTAAATTTAACATGAAAGACTGCAAATTTTCGACACTTAAAAAAAAAAGATGACTGAAAAGAGGAAAAACCAAAGTGAAGTATTTTATAACAGTAAATAAATATCGGTTCTGCATATCGGTTATCGGCCACATAAACATGCAAATAATTGATATCGGTATCGGTTCCAAAAAATCAATATTGGTCGATCACTACTGAGGAAATATCCCGGAAAAAATCTGTAAAGTCCCCAATACGAGTAGGGATCAATACCAACGCTTCGTGCACGAAAGTCAGCTCCAGACAAAGTAAGTATTGTGCGTTTGTTTTCCAAATTGCCTTTCTGAAAGAGCTTCTTGGCACTCTGTAAGGCTAATTGCTAAAGCTATCATTGTCTCTGTCTGTTCTCACTGGTGCTGTCTTCATGAATGATCGTGAATAGGAATGTGGTAGTTAAAAGTTGCATCTGAAAGCAATGTGAGTCGATCGTTTGAGTTTGTTGAGCTCATAATCACGAGTGGGACTTATAAAGCTATGTTGTTATTTTTATGGTGCTGTGTTCCCCGTCTGTGTAATTCATAAACACAAATTTATGATGCACAGTATAATCAGATGACTGACTTTGAATCCGAGTAGTTTTCTGTTAAGATAACAGGCTTGTACTAAAGGCTAGCACTGCTAATGCGGGAGCTCGAGCTCTTGAAGCTCCGCCCTCTTCTCTGGGAGCAACAGCTCATTTGCATTTAGAGCAACACAATCAATATCAGAGCATTTGGGCTCATACCCTAAAAGTGGTCATTTTAACAAGCTATGAAAATTTATCTGTCGGGTATTTTGAGCTAAAACTTAACATACACACTCTGGGGACATCAGAGACTTATTTTACATCTTGTAAAAAGGAGCATAATGGGCCCCCTTTAAGTTCCCAGTTACACTACAGTTTAAAAGTTTGGGTCGGTAAGATTTTTAAATGTATTTGATTAAAAAAACAGCAAAAATTGTGAAATATAATTACAAGTAATTAAAGTAGCATATTTTAATGTATGTTAAAATATAATTTATTCATCATTACTGCAGTCTTCAGTGTCACATGATCCTTCAGAAATCATTCTAATTTACTGATTTGCTGCTCAAGAAAATTTCTTATTACTATCAATGTTGAAAACAGATGTGCTGCCTAATATTTTTATGGAATCCATAATTCTTTTTTTTTCAGGATTCTTTGATGAATAGAAACTTCAAAAGAACAGCATTTACTTGAAATAGGAATCTTGTGTAACATTTGTAACAAATATCGTTACTGTCACTTTTGATAAATTTAGTGCATCCTCGCTGAATAAAAGTATTAATTTCTTGGAAAAAAAACCAACAACTTTTGAATACCCTAGTATAAAAAGTAATATATTTAAAATACATTTATACTGAGTACATTCCAAATCTATAACATATTTACTGACATATCGCTCAAGACTTACTGATATAGAAATGATCATTTCTTTATTTGGAGTAATACATGTGCACAATGCATATTTCTTAATATTAAGCCTAAAATGTGTTTTAATGTCACTATTGATGAGGATTGTATGAATAATATCTTTAAATGCAAGATATTTCAAATGTACCTGAAGTATACGTGCAATATAGTTCCACTTTAGCACAATCAAATATACTTCAGCACATTTTTAATTGGACTTCAGCACTACTTCTGCGCAATTAAAGTGCATTAAGTACAAAATTAGTATACCAGTTTAGTATAATTGCAGTACAATTACAATTGCAGGGTATTTTTATTTAGTGCATAAATATCTAAGTGTATTTGTAGTATACTTAGCACAAAATAAATGTATTTCAAAAACATTTTAGTATATTTATTTTTCACTAGGATAGTACTAGTTCAGCCAGCCACTGACACCTCTAAATATGGGTTGTGAATTTTTGGAGGGGGAGGGGTATCTTTTTTGCTCTGGTTTGCACAGGTGTTAATGAAGCACCTCAGGGCATGACAGTGTGGAATGTATTTGTTTGCATGTGTGTAGTCCTGGGGTTGTCTTTGTGGTCAGGATCAGACAGATATTGTCACCATCCACTGGTGGGCCTGTTGGCAGATATGTTCTCCTGAGCTGCAGGGTTTGATGGATCCTAGATCGCTCTCTCTCAGCTCTGTACTCATTAGGCTGCTTTGTGAACAGACGTCGGCTGATTTATGCGTGTCGGGTTTCATTAATTATGCCGTGTGTCATTCAAGCAGATTAGTTATTTCTAACTTTTCCAGTGGGTTGTCAGTTTGAAAACGAAGAACAGTTGAATATTTATTACAGTACTTTTTTGTTGTTAATTAAAGGGACAATTCACCTAAAAGTGAAACTTTTGTCATCATTTACTCCCATTCGTGTCATTCCAAAATTGTAAGACTTCATTTCATCTGTTGAACACAAAAGAAGATTGTCTTGGAAATGATATTTAATTAAAATTGTTTGGAACCAACATTCAGGGTTGAGTAAATGATGACAGAATTTTCATTTTGGGGTGAACTATCCCTTTAAACCCAATGAAAATGTCTGATGGTGTGCATATTCAAATAGGTGTCAGAGATCAAGTTTTAAATCATCCATATTCATGAAATAAGTACTTGAGCAATGATCCAGATGAGACGAATCATTTGGAGATAATGACGGTGACAGCGAGGAAACTCTAAAAGGCCAATTGACAGAGTTCTGCCGGAGAAACAACAATGGGTTGTCATTTTCCTTATTAATTTACTCAAGGAATAATCAAGGTATTTACATAGTAATTTATGCTAATTGGCTCTTGTGAAAAATGTTTAGCTCAAGCTTGTGGAGCGGTATAGAAGCACATCAGCCGGACACGAAGGGGTTTATTCTTGGCAGACGGTTTCTTGCCAAAGTGACTTTGAGAAAAGAAAGTTCAGATTACATAAGTGGCAATTACCAAAGCAGGTAGCTACGGTTAAATGGCTGAATCCCACGTACGAATGAGAAGGTAATGCAATTATAAACAAAGTGCTGATTCTGTCACAGTGCTAGATACAAGTCACATATTGCCTTTGTTGAAAAAAGTGCGGTGCAAATGAAGTCTTTGTGTTAGTTTCATGAAGTGAGTGATGTTTCTTATGCAAGTAGACATAATTAAAAATGAAAGGTTGTTATTCCCAAGCTAATGCATTTAAATGAATGATGGATAATTGCAAACAAACTTTCTTGCTGTAATAGTTCCATTCTCGCTGATTGCAATCTCAAGGTTTTTTTTAACACTGATATTGTCAGAAAATGTGAGAAAAATCTTGTGAGAGAGGGTAATTCTTTATATTTTTATGAAATATAAGTTTATCCAAAGACAGCCGGATGACATAAAATATAATTAAATGTATTTATTTATTTATTTACATTTTATATATTTCTATATTATTTATAACAATGGATAAACTAGATTAGACTTCATAAGACTTTTATTTTCTTGAATGGATTGTGCCTTTTTTTATTATTATAAATCAGATGATAATTTAAATTATAATCTAAATATTATAGTATTGATTGCTTATAACCAAATGTATAAACTTGATGAGTCTTAATAAAACTTTTGTAATGTTTTTATTTTTAAAAATCCATTGACTGATATGACAGTTTTTATAAATCAAATGATAATTTAAATTACGATATGAATATTATAGTATTTATTTATTTGTTTAACAAAATTGAGACTTGATCATTTTTTTTATATTTTTATTATTATTTAAAAACTGCGCTGAGACTTTGATATGACATTTTTATGTTATTTTTTATATTAGATTTCTACATTTTTATTTTATTTTATTTCCCTATTTAGTACCCTATTTCTGATGGTGGCCAAAGTCCACCTCTTCTTAATTTACTGATAATTTATACATTTAAATACTGCACATTATGAAAGCAAAAAAACCTGCATACCTTTGCTACGGTTCACTGACCATGTCACATACCTGAGGTCTATGTTTGTATTTTATTTCGTCCAAACTGGACATCATACTACCTAGCCTGCAGCTAATCTGTGGGATATTCGCCGGCCTGACAATGAAGAATTGCCTCCGAGCAGCTAGCGATAAGCCGCACGATTAGATATCTGATCTGCATGCTCATTACATGTCGAGGGATTGCTTCCTTAACGAGATTAAAACAATGAATATGCATCACACAGCCCTAAGGGCCATTCATAAAAATGCATCCCAGTGTTAACCGTTTATTTTAATAACCTTTACCTCAACCCCCAAATGACGACAGCTCACCAAAACCCAACACCACACACCTGTTGTTTGTTAGATGTGACAAAATTCCAAATGAATTGCCCTCTGGTCCAACACGTATGCAATCAATATCACGCCGGCCATATGAATTAGCAATTATGTCTGAACTTTTCGCTCGGGGGCTCTGTGGCATGGCATTTGAAAAACAAAATGATTAAACACTGCTTTTTTTTTCTCCCAGTATAGCCTTTCTTTTCATTTTTGTTTAATCATTTTATTGAACGTAAAGCATGGCTGAGTTTTTAAAGTGGGAGGTATCAGACTGCTCTCATACGAGAGAAACTAATTACAAAACAAGATACAAAAACACTCATAGAAAACGAAAGTCTGTGGGGGCTTCAGGATATGAAATCTGATGATTGTTTACCTGTGACTTCTGCTGTTTCTTCTGCAAAATGGTTTGTGCATATAGTAGATGATTTGTTTTCCACGTTCTTGACTGTAAGCTTCGGATCCTCCGAATCCAAGAGAATGTATTCCCATCCGGGTTAATCTAGCCTGAGGTAGATGTACGTTATCCTGTCTGCGCTTATAAGCGTGATGGAGACTGTTATGGCTTCTTCACGTCAAAGCAGATTAACTGGTAGTCACTGTAGCTGTAGCACGTATAGGAAGTGATATCTTATCGCTCTTA
Source organism: Tor tambroides (assembly GCA_021397915.2). Classification (NCBI taxonomy): domain Eukaryota; kingdom Metazoa; phylum Chordata; class Actinopteri; order Cypriniformes; family Cyprinidae; genus Tor; species Tor tambroides. Next base: position 28,515 of record JAFVLL020029766.1, read on the forward strand.
TCCTTCGCGCGCGGCATAAACAGTCTCCCAACTGACGTCTTTATGATGCCTTGTCTCTGTTAAGCATACCTGCTCTTTATCGTGAATTTATATATTGCTGTGGAGTAACAAAATAAATAAAGATAGCCAGTAACATGCATACAAAGTAGCTTGGCAAATCGCTGAATTGGTTTGGTTGAACAGTTCATTTGAATGAATAGTTCACTGGTCAAATAAATGATTCACTGATTCATTTTAAATTTAAGCAAAATGTAGGTAAATGCTGGTGTTTTTTGCTTCTGTTGTATAAATTATTTTGCTTTTATACTCGTGCTGGTAGTGTTAATGCACAGTTAAGTTCATTTTAATACTGTTGTGTTCATTTAGATTTTTTTTTTAAATGATCTAATTCAATTAAATTTAGTTAACAAGCTTTCGATAGCGAAAAGTACTAATGGAAAAATAATGTTATGTAGACTGATATTTCCTTGAAAAAGGAAAAATTGGTGTTAAAATCATGTAAATTCAGTCCAAATCCATTTTTCTCGGTTTTAGCGTTGGCCATTTTGTTGTTTGTAGAAATAAAATAAAATAAAATACAAAACAATACAATAAAATACATAAAATAAAAAAATTAGAAAAAAGAAAATAATAATAAAATAAAATAAATAGAATAGAATAGAAGAAATTAAAATAGAATAAAATAAACGATTCACTGATTAATTTTAACAATGGATCTTCTGTTTTGAAGCAAAGTACAGTATTTAGCGCCTGTTATATAAATTAGTTTGCTTTTATACTTTTGTAAGTTGTATTTTTTGCTGAACTCTGATGTTTTTATGCCAGATAAATGATCTAATTAAATTTAATAGTTTCAACTAATCTCATGCATGTACAAAGATTTTACGTATCTTTAATATCGTTAACAACTTTTTGAAATGGTAGCTTGAATATACTTCTATGGAAAGATGTAGTTCAGCCAAATTTAGTCAAAATTATGCAAAATATGGTCTTGTATGTTCTGATAAACTGGTATCAAAGCCATCTAGATTAAGTCCAAAAACTTTAAAGCCAATTTTCTCGTCATTTTTTTTTTAGTCTTGGTCGTTTAGTTGTTTGTAGACAACAAAATGAAGAAATTTGTGCCTTGAAATTTGATCCATTAGTTATGTTTTCTGTCATTCTTTTGTTTACCTGATGCTTTCAAGAAGTAAAATCTCCCACCGTTGGGGTTTCATTGTCCTCAACTTCTGAATGACATTTTTTGCGGGGCATAGGGGTTCACTGAGGTTTTCATTAATCCTCCATCTTAATTGCTTGACTCGGTTACCTCACGTGTCACTTCCTATTAGCAGCGTTTGGATGTGTAATGTGCGGAAGACAAGATAATTACAGAGAGATGGCTTGGGTAGTGCACAACATAGAGGAAAGGTTATTTGCATCTGTATAGAGCCTGGGTGCCATAGAGCTACAAGGTGTCACGTCTGAATATGCTGCTAATGCGTTTAGCTTGAGTTCGACATGCAAGCTGTATTTTCCTAGCTAGCCTCCCAAGTGGATACTGCATGAATTCAAATAGGAACTAAAGAAAGTTTTAAATGCTGAATAATTGCACTTGAAAGGTTTGATATTGCCTTGTAAAAATTGGGGAGTTTTATATATATTTATACAACAGTTCTTTCTGGTCGTCGAATCTGATTGGCTGAGAGACTTTTCCAGGAGTGTGATATTCTAGTGATAACAGAACTCCAGCCATTTCACCATTTGTATCACTCCGCTTGCAGTAATTCTCACAGCCAAATCCACAGTAATTTTATAAATTGTTTTTGTGTCGTGGAATATAGTTTTAAGAGTCTTTTTTAGATGAGATTGTAGTTCTTTAGACTTCAAATATGCGGTTTGTTTATAAAGATAACATTTATTTATAAATTTACTTTGATGTTTTCGGAGATGTGAGCTTCACTTGCTCAGTCCAACTCTCTCTCTATTAATACTCCACTCTACATAATTCATTGCTTTTAATACAGTAATACAATAAATTGTCAATGAAGCAACTCAACGTTCCTTCATTACTAGTTCTAAAATGATGTTTTGGAATTAGTAACAGAGACTTGGGCTCAGCCGTTAAACTGTCAACTTGATATTTGAAACCGTGGCGGAAGGAAGTAGTTCTGCACAAAATAGGGTTTTTTAAAGACACTCCTGTGTTGTTTCTTATGTATTTACACACTCATGCCATTGAACGGTTTCATAGCAGTGTGATATGGCTGTGTACTGGCACATATGTGAGATTTCTCATATATATATATGACACACACACACACACACACACACATATATATATATATATATATATATATACACATATATATACAACATTAAACAAAAGAAAAATAAAAAAAAATGCTTATATAAAACAAATAGTCTATGTGTGTGTATATACAATATATACTGTGCTAGAACACACATGTATAATATAAATACATATATATAATATTCTATATATTATGTTCAAACTTTATATAATATTTTGTTATATATTCAAACAATAAATGTAGAGTTTGTTTTCTGTGTTTTATTTATATTTATCAGTCGATCCATTATTTTTTTTATTTTGATTGTTCCTATTTTTCTTTTTCTTAAAAAATGTTACAGAAGGTTGCTGCAAGTCAAAAATATAAATTTGGACCAGAAAAACAATCCTGATTTTTAAAGTTCACGTCATTATTTACAGAGGGCCCTTTTCCAAGAAGATAACACGTTATTAAAGCTTTGAACAATGTTATTAAAGAGACTAATGGACATTTTAGCGATCCATTAAATTTAATGATCACTTTGGCGCTCAGAACAGGATAGCAAATTTATCTCTCTGTGTCACAAGATTTATTTTGGAAGCTCGTGAACAAACAAACTTTTTGGCGCGGCAACATTTTCTGAAGAGTTTATTGGAAGTGCATTTGTTATTATTCATCGCTTTGACCAGGTCCTGCGCCACTCATGTCCAAATCAAGATAACATGAACTCCAACGTGTTCTCATATTGCAGATGTGCCAAAAGTCCTTCGGAGGAACTTTGTCGTAAGTCTTCAAGCCTGCTGAGGTCAGCAGGTCTATTTCCCTGCCAAATAGGTCTATTCCCTGGGCTGGCGGGAGGTCGGAAACTAATTACAGAGCGCAGGGCAGGGAAAAGTCAACTCATTTTCTTCCACCTCCTTATTGGTGGTTGCACTTCAGCGTGTTGGTATAGCAACCAACATCGACGGATACACTTTGGCCATAATGGATTTGTCAAATAAAGCTTGTTACACTTCATACAATACCTCTTCCTGTCAAAATACACACTTTTAGGTGGCTACAACCCACAATACGATAGCATAAGCCTGGAATATGTCTCCAAGCCTAATAGACCAATTATGTTATGTAACACAGTGGCCTGTGCATGAATATGCCAACCAGAAATTGGTGACTTTTAAATGTCTATAGATTTTAAGGTGGCAGCTGCCCAATTAGTAACTGATCATTCTCTGAATTTTTGCCATCTGGACTCGTCATTAGGATGCACAAATGTGAACCAAGGCTCATGTTGCTAAGCTACATGGCAACATCTGCAATTTTTTGTTTGTCTAATTGGATTGAGTTTAAGTCCAAGAGCTAATGAGTGTAGGAACAACGGCTGGAAATCAAGTGATACATGCTGGCATGTCGGGTTCGAATAATAAGGTGTAATTGGAAGGACCGATGATAATGGATATGGCTTTTCAGAGCCAATTAAAGCCTTATTCAGCTCCTAAACATATTAGCATCTGTGTTTTGTTTAATTACACATCTGTTGAAATTCATTTCAACCACAACAAGAGTAAACCAACATAACTATCATAATTAAGTTGAAGGGTCCTGAAAAGATTGTTTTCGGTTCTTGCCATTTGAATCCAAATGGAATCGGAAATTAATTTGAATTTATAGTTTATTCTACAAATCAGGTGTCATTTGTGTCCCTTGTATATGTAGCGTCATGAGTGTAGCATCATCAATATAAATCAATTCAGTTATAAATAATTTTCCCCTTTTTAAAATAAAATAAAACGACACTGTCATAATTTCAACATAATTTTTCAAGGACAAACCTTTATCTTCATATCAAATCATTTTTTCATATGTTTTTTTTTTTTTACAGTATTTATTAAATTATTTAAATTAATTACCTTTACAGTCTAGAAAAGCAATAATTTCATAGAATGATTCTTATGCTGCAATCTTTTAATTCATCTAAAAACCTTTTGGCAAGCAGTGCTTCCGAAGCAAATGGAGAGAAAATTAGTTTTACTACTATAGTGTTTTAAAGTGACTTGCAATCTGACGAACTTTGACACACTGTGGTTGAAGTAGTTGTTGGTTTATGCTAATGTTTTAGCCAACTTTATGAAATGCTTCTTTAATTCTTAGCTTTTTTTTCCTTTGCCTGCAGGAATGAGAGAGAATTTGAGTGTGGACAGTCATATCTCTGTGCACTTATGGCTGAAATCATTGATTAATGAAGCTTAGCGAAGCACTTTCTGGCACGAATTATCTGGTAGAGTGGTAGATTTCAGTGAATACTCAGAAGATGATTTTACTGCTCTGCGGTTGCTCTTTCAAAGTTTAGGAGACTTAATAGAGTTGTGTGACAATGTCAGTTATGTGACATTGAAGTATTAACTTGGTCTTAGGTGTTTCTCATGAAATTGCTTTGGAGAAATATAAAAACAATGCAGGTATATAATTATAAAATGATTGTGGATAGCATAGCTCAGATAATTTGATTTTCTGAGTTAGATGAGAAAGTAGTTGTTTAGTTAAGAGAGGTATATCTATTTTATTCTATCGCATATACAATCTTACAAATGGCAAAGAGCCAAAGTTTTTAGCTTTGAGCATTTTTAAAGGAATAGTTCACTCAAAAAATTTAAATTTGCTGAAAATGTGCTTAATCCGAGATATAGATGAGATTGTTTCGTCATCAGAACAAAGAAATCAGTATTGGTATCAGTGATACTTGCTTTAAGTCATAAAGATGCTACTAAACAAATATTAAAATATATACTGTCTTTAAGTTGTTTGTACATTCATTTGAAGATTGCATGTGAAATTATTGCAATATTGCAAAATTATATTTAAAATCTTTAATGTTAGGTGAGATTAATAGGGATTAATTAGTTAAAAATTTTAATCGATTGACAGCACTAATTTAAAGGGGTCCTATTATGCTTTTTCACTTTTTGAATTTTAGTCAGTGTGTAGTGTGTATGTTTGGACATAAAAAGATCTACAAAGTTACAAATCTCAAAGTCCACTCCAAAAGGAGATATTTCGTTTTTAAAAAAAAAAACCTTTTCAAGAACTACAACGAACGGCTCGTTTGGACTACAACGTTGTTTTCCAGTGTTTGTGATATTACAAAGCGGCCCATTAGAATATCATTAAAATAAATTGGAAATTCGAATGGTTGGGGGGTGGGGAGAAAGCTTGGTTGAGCACTGCACGTTTCAAAATCGAAACCCGGTGTGGATGTTTTTATATCACTGTATTTCTGAAGGAAACCGACTGTCTTCAGAAAATTTTGGATATCATTTTCATTTCATCTTGCATGTAATGTCTGATAAAGCAGTGTTTGTGAGCGGAGTGCTGCTTTGTGTACAGCGTTACCGGGGAAACTTTGATCTCTCCCACTCCAACAGTGCGTCCTGATGGCAGAGAATTAATTTGCATATATATGCCGCCACAAATAGTGTAACTCTGTGGGACTATGGTTTAAATAAATTCAACTGTATAACAGTTTCACTGCAATTCATGTTATAATGTTAGAATTAAAGAACAATAAAATAATACATATTACCGTTGCACTTATCTGTACATAGTCAATGCAGTTATTTTTAAGCTTTTGTTGACATCCTATCTAAAATGTGATTAAGCCAAAAAAAAAACCAACAATAACGTTACCACTTTAATATGTCTTGCAATATCCGTGCGTGCAAAGGTTCTGTGCGATCCTCAATATTCTCAGGGTCTGAATTGATATGGCAATGTTGACGAACTTGCTGCTTTGGCAAGGGCCGGAGCAGTACTGAAACACTGTCTTAGCTGTTCGCCAATCACAACGCACTGGGACAGCTAACCAATCACAACACATTTCGTTTTTCAGAAGGCGGGTCTTCATCAAACCCGGAACTAATCGAGCCATTTGTGCCAGGCTGGGGAGAAAGGTATTGTAATAATGTAAATTATGTGAAAAATAATGCATTTTTCGAACCACCGAGCATGAGAGCATGTTCTAGTACACCCCCAAAACAAAATCAAGACTTTGTAAAAGAGCATAATAGGACCCCTTTAAAGTTAAAACATCTAAATGGTGGATTTGTTTCTTACAAACACGCTTCGTTTTGTTTTTAAGATATTAATTGATGGACTGGAGTTGTGTGGATATCTTGTGGATTATTGTGATGTTTTTATTGGCAATTTGAACTCTCATTCTGACGGCACCCATTCACTGTAGAGGATCTTATTAAGCTCCATTTAAGACCTTTTTATTCTCTCTTTTTTAATTTGTAGAAAATGTTTGTAATGAGGCTTGAAATAACTATAAACCCAGATCCGAAGAACCTATGGTGAAACAGATAATGTTTTTAATCTCCGTTTAACAAAATAGAAACTTCTATAAAGGCAAAAATTATGTCTGAATGCATGAATGCTGAATCTATTTCATAAGAGGTCATTTGAAACTTAAACAGTACATTTAAAAGTTATAGAAAAGTTAAAGAAGTTTCTGTGTGGGATAGACATTATGAATGCCACTGAGTTGTGACATTTTCTCGATGCCTGCCGGCTGTTGGCCTCACCTCTCTCCTTCATCTGAGTGACAGAATGAACGACTGAGAATTTTATATGGAGACTTTGGACCGAAACAACCCTTCGGCCCGATTGAAAGGTTATTATAGAGAAAATGAGAAAAAAATAAAACATTTGTTATGTAATGTCCTGTTTTCTTATTTTAGAAATACTATAGGTTTGACAAAAATCCATAAGGCAGCCCTATACATTGTGAGAAAGATCGAGCGAGGGAGACAAAGAGAGAGAGAGAGACCGAATGTTATCTCATTTTCTCCTGTCTTGCATTTCCCGGGATTACATTAAAGCCTGGATGGGGATCCAGTAAGAGTTAGTTATTATTAGCTCAGTTCCCTCTTGCGTTTTAGCAATATTACCATAAACACCGTCAACCCTTCTCCCACTGTAAACACCGCAACAAAGGCCTCCCAACCCTGGATGAAATTATGAGCTCTTTTGATGTTGCAATCTTGAGCCTGATAAAAGGGGACGATCAAGCTTTGTTTTCGTTCGTTTGATCTGAATCGTTGGTGTGTTGCTTGGCATCCCTTTCATGTCAGAATTATTAATTGTGTCTTCACCTGTATGAAAATGATCTTTTGCTGTTATGTTTTTATTGAGAACTTCACCTCAGCGATACATGGCTCCATTAAAATGGAATGTTGAAAAGGGGGGTTTGATCTGTCAATCGTGAAACAGTTGTGCAGGAGACCGGGGCTAGTTGTCACACAGAAAGTTCTATAATTTACAAGATATATAGGATTTTTAGACAATATTCAATGTAGTTTGTTAGTTTGAAATTACTGTATGCTGCATAGTGCCCGATTAATCATGACTGTCTTTTTTTTTCTTTTTTTTTTAGTTTTTCTTACAGTGCGACTCTGTGCTATCGATTTTTTCTTATCTCCATTTTGAAAGTCGCATAAGTCATTAACCAGCAAAGTTAAAGAGAATAGCATTCTCATTAAACTTTTCTCTGCTTTTAAACAATTCCAGATCTGTTGCTGATTAAGTGAGCCTTTGTATAATGGACTTGAAAGAACGGTGGACTTCTTGCATTACTGTGAAATCACGCACCTTTCAGCAGATCCATACTGAAGATTGTGAATTAGGGATTTACTGAGACTTCTTATTGAGCATGACCAATTAAAAATAATGTGTGCCAGAAAGACAGCAAAAAATGATTCATGCATTTTAACAGTGCCAAACTGTAGGAAAATAAGTGTTTTATATATATATATATAAAAAAAATGTAACCCATAGACAGCTTCCAATTAAATTTACAGTTACAGGGCTGACCATATAGCAGTGAGGATGTCTATTAGTTTGAGGTTGTATTGTATTGTGTTGCTAATGTTATTAATTAGAATATTTTTTGTACATTTTTAATACCTGTGCTGCTGGAGTTAATGCCAGATCACACTATGGACAATAACTCTAACAATAAATATTTAATATTTAAAGCAGCAGATGACAAAACTACAATGCGCTATAATAAACAGAACGTTATTGTCCTTTGATGTGGATTCTAATATAGGCTAGTTATCTTTATAGTTATCGTTCTTGGTGTGAATAAGTCTTTTGAACACAAAAAAAAGTGTGAAGTGTAAAATTCAAACCTGTATTTCCCATGTGAGCACCGCAGCTCAGAGTATCTGGAGCATATGCTCCTACAAAATGATTTTTTTGTTAAAGTGACCCTATTATGCCATTTTTAAGGTTCCTAATATTGTTTTGGGAGTCTACTACAATAGGTTTACATGCATGTAAGGTCAAAAAAGTCAAACAATGCTTTTTTTTTTCTAAAAATATGCATTTAATATCACCTCATTTTACAGTGACTGTCAAACAATTCTTTCGAAGCGATTCTAAGATTGAGTCTCTCTAAACCCCGCCTTTCTGTGAGTCAACTCTGCTCTGATTGGTTAGATGGCCCAGCCTGTTGTGATTGGTCTACTGCATACAGTGCATGTTGGAAATGACACGCCCATTGCTATAGTTCTATATTTTTATTGCTCGATAGAAAATTTATACATCTGTTATTAATCATACTTACAGTTTGAGATTCAGTGGAGCCAGTATAGGTCCAAATAAACTGGGTACTGAGCCATCTTTCAAGCGCAAGCGTTGTGAATCCATTGTTAAACTCCCCGAGATTAGAGAATCAGTCAGTAACATTACGTGTTTGAGGGCAGGTCAAGTTGTTCGTAGCCAGCCAACGTAGAGCATAGGTGTGCATTATGCAAATGTGTTACCCCATGATGAGTAGCCATCACAAAAGTGGGATTCAAATTATTAATGACTTGTTTACGCTGTTCAGAGTCGAGTCTTTATCGTGCTCTAACTTTATCGTGCTCTTTCGGCTTTGCAACTTTGAAGATCGTTTGCATTCACACTGCATGATAGGCAATATTTGAAATGGCATGATATCTGATCATATAATATATGACCATAATAAAAGGATCACGTTTGCTTTTAAGCATGATTGGGCAATTATTTTTGATTAATTTGCATTGTATATTTGTTTTTTTAACAAACCAACACTTTACCAAAAATCTCTAAGGCTGAAAACAGATTTTAGATGATGTGAAAATAAAATGTGCAAAAGCCTTGGAAGTGTGACTCTGAGTTGTTAGCTCTGACTGACACCTCTCTGAGCACAACTCAATTACTTCCACCGCACCGCGCTCGTTTCGCCAGCAGCTGATGGACACGTCCTGCGGGAATTGCGGTCATGGGCAGCACAGGTCACAATGGTCCAGACAAGGTCAAGATTACCGATGATTCAGAACTAAAAGGCAACACAAAAGGGCCAGTAATGTACTAGGACTGTTGAAGGATTATTCTGAAAAGGGGTTATTGGGTGATAAGTAGCAGTGACTCTGAAAGAAGCGGTGTAGATTGGAAAAAGTGATTCCGAGGAGAACTTCAGCACACGCTTGCCGGGCTCTGGATGGCTGGTAATTGCTGTTTGCCAAATGAGTGGCACTTCCAGAAAACTCAATATTTTTCTTTGTCACTCTCTATCTACTCTCAGCTCTGTGTGTGTGTGTCGTAGAGAAGAGGTCAAGGTTTGGCTGGTTAGCATGGTTCGGTTAGTCCCATGCTGGTAGGATTGTTAATGACATTACTCTTATTTTTGTTTTCAAAAAATGCATAAAAAGTGCAATTCATGCTTACAATTAATTGAATACACATTTTCCATAATGAACATGATTTTTAATTGATGAGTTCAAATTAATTTTGATATATTAGGAGGCATAAAGTCAAATTAATAAAAATCTGATTCATACATAAAATGACTTGAATACACATAATTATGATAAACAGGATTTTAATTTGAATTTAATTTAAATTATAGCTTCTGAAAATATCAAAATTAAAATCAATATATAAGATATGATGCAATTCATACATAAAATGACTTGAATACACATCTTCAATGATGAATATGATTCTCATTTCTGAATGAAAACTAATGTTAATTTTGCAATGCAATTCGTATGTAAAATGAAGTGAATACACATCTTACTTGATGAACATGATTTAAATTTCAGATTTTAAAATTAAGTTTGATATTTTTAGGAGGCATAAAGTCAAAATTTTAGGGTGATACGGATTCCTGATACTATAATGAAGAAAAAGCCTCATTAGAGAATGGAGGGCAATAAAATGCAAATCTTTATGAGATTGGCATTATTATTTATTATTATGTCAAATTCCAAAAAATACTGAATATAAAATATCGTATACTGTATATGGTTACACCGTGACTTTTTTAGAGACATTAAATGTAAACTTTTATTGAAATGGTTTTCCACTATAAAACTAACTTGAATGTAAAGAGCACATTTCTGAGAACTTTGGTTTTAAACTACATTTTGCTTTTCTGTATCTTCTTTATCTTATTTATCATTGACCCAGATGCCATAACTACACCATTATGGGAGCAAAAAGCATCTTTCTCCATTGACGGTCATCCAGCAGCAACCGTTGGTAATATGTGAGCTGCATGCCCAGTCACTCAGCCCATGTGCTTATATGAGTCTCTTTTGAAGCCTGCAGAAATGGAAAGGTGTATGTGACCTTCCCCCGAGGCATTTCTCCAAGAACCCTCTGAGACCCTTTGGCTTCTCAGCAGTCACACTCCTCTACCTCTCATCCTTTGTGCCTCTCCTCTTCTGTCGTGCTCCATCCCTCTGGCAATTTGGTCGGGGTCAGTTTGGGGCGACGGTCTGTGAAGTGTAAAACCCGTTTTCAGAAACAGCAGCCAGGGACCCGGAGTGACACAGTTCTCATTTGCTGCACAGCAAGGATGGCCCACAAGCAAATTCACCATGTGCAAGTGAAAGTCAACAGTTGTCCTTCTTGTGTAACATCCTGAGAAATATAAGGCAAGAACTACAGGTGAATAGAGTAAAAGATTTCATTGAATAGATGTTACAATATACTGCAAGAACTGTAAATAAAACAAAGATTACTGGACTATGTTTTACAAGAAAGTACTTTTGAGTTTTACTTCAAAATTTAATGTTTATTTCAATGTTGCTTGCGGTTTTGTGATATTTACTAGCAATTTCTGAGTGAAAATAGTTTTTACACAAATTGTTGCATAACTTTACATTAAGCCAATTGTTTTGTATTACTGGTTTTTAAAATTTTGTTCAAATATGCAAATATGCACTAATTTGCATAGAAGTCCAGAACAGAAATCTGAGAACTGTATAAATAGTTGTATAAATTGTTTAAATATTTCAACAAAATGAAAATTAAAAGAAGTTTGAACCTGGTTTTATACAATTCCCAGACTTCTGTTCTGGACATTTATGCAAATCTGTGCATATTTAATTAGACAACACCTCATTTGCATATTTAAAGAGATTTTAGAGATATAATTTTGGATATCTCTGTTTTATCACTCCATAAATCACATATTTCATCACAAATTTAGACAAGATGTTATAGAAATCAGGCAAATCTTATGTGAACAAACTCTTTTGTCAAAATATTCAGAATACAGTAGAATTAAAACTGGAAAGTCTGGTCTGTAGTTTGGTTTTGCTACTGAATTGGAGATTTAGAGAATTAGAGATAAAGACATTTCCTTTAAAGAAATGTGTTGTAATTGAAATCTAAAGTTGCAAATGGATAACGCGTAATAAAATGAACACTTAAATGTGTATTTTATAACTAGTCTGAAAAAAGGGGTTAGGTTATGGAAGCAAAATAGAACAAAATCTTAAATTTGTACCATTTTCATAGAGTCTTGCCTCAACACAATAATTGACCAAAATAAAAGATCTGTAATTTTGTACTCACTCTTTTGTTGTGCCAAACCTGTATGACTGACTTTCTTCTAGGTCAGTCAAAAGATATTTTGAAAATTATCCCAAGTGTTGTTTTGGACCCCATTCACTTTCACTGTATGGACAAAAGCAGCTACAGTTCTTCAAAATATCTACTTCATCTATTTCACAGAAGAGGTCATAGAGGTTTGGAAGGGCATGAGGATGAGTAAATGACTGCATTTTGGATGACCTGTCCCTTTAAACACTGTAAATAAATACTGCCATTAGCATTCATACTGCGATACATGGGATATCTGCATCCACAAAACAAACACCAGGCCACTGCGTGTGACCTGTATGTGAAATGCTAGCGAGCAGCCCAAAGAATTGAGAATAAGTTTGGCACCAAAACACCAAAGCCAAAAGTGCACTTGCCTCAAGGTGATAAAAGTTGAACTAGAGACAGGATCCTTCAGGAAGCTGCAGACTCTCTCGAAGGTTAAAAATCACCAGTCAGCCATGAACAAAATGTCTTTCTGTTTTCTTGAAGCTTCTCGGCTACACCCCTCCTTAAAAACCCTCAAGGAGGTCAAAAAGCTTCAGAAGAACTTAGTTTCTGGCCCACGGTTTGGCACTGATGTATTATTATTATTTTGCACCACAATCGATGTTCATGTTCAGAGCACTGGACCGGTTTGTTTCTTGGTTCAGCGGTTTGGCGATTTACTTTGAGATTTCGCTCCCATGTTGTCAACCTAAGTACACTTGATAAATCCTCCAAATAAGCAGAAGTGAAGTCCATTTGGCCCGTTTCAGGCAGTATATTTCTTTCTGGTTCGAATGCGAGGACCCAACTTCCAGTGTGGTGGACCGTAAATTAATATCCTCAAGCATGTGCGGCACCATCTGCCTATTTGAAACATATTCATCAATTTGGCCAATTAGCAGATTAATTGCTTAATTACTCCGAGGCAGCTGTGTATTTCTCACGAAAATGCCAACAACGCCAGAACCGAGTCTTATCACAATCTTACTTCTACAATTCTTTGTTTGGTTGCAGCTGTTATTGAATTTCTGTTGCAAAGTGGGTCTATTGTTGAACCAGTTAGTGTGTCGATAAATATAGAAGTTGAATGCACAACAATATGTCTTTGTTGACCCGAGTGACCTGTGTGTGCTATTTCTGAGGATGAATGCAGTAACAGCGAATTTACTTTTAGTCCACTTGACCTAAACTGATGGCAGTTTTTAAACTCCCAAACTCCAGCAAGCATTGAGTAAGCAAGTATATATTGATTTTTATGGTATTTGGTATTGGCTGTCTTTGCATTAATGTAATTCACGCAGGCCGTTAGGAATGTACAAACTCACTTTGTACGTCTGTTTGATGTTGGGCAGCAAACTGTGAATGTGCTTTCCTCACTCTGCTCTGCATCAAAAGAACATGTGCCATCCGCATGTTAATTTTTCAGTAGTCTCACTCTCTTTGATCTGATGGAAGAGTTTTTGTGTGCGTTTGTAATGATGGGTCACTTGCTGCCTGTAGATTGAGGTTAAGTCAGGGGTCTCAACGACATTTCACAGGTCGTTTTTAGTGCCTTTTTGACACTCCTGACCAAACCTGAATCGATATGCTGAACTGTCTTTGCAGATATGTTCATAATGAATATATATATATATATATATATATATATATATATTTATATACACATACAGTATATATAAAATTTCATTTATTTATTTTCTCTTTTTTTTCAATATAATATTTTGGACTTTATAAGCTCCAGAAGAGAAAATACATGCACTCTCAATAGGTACAAAAAAAATTAACCTGCACAAGTTAATGTTAATTGTGTATTATTTATTTACTTTTATTTATTAATATTTTGAGTTAGGGTTATGCTTTTATTTTTATTATTTAGTTGTATTTTCGTCAGTTTTCATTTTAATCTTAGTTTAAGTTTTAGTAGTTTTGTTATGTGCATTTTTATTATTTTTTATTCATATTTATATTTAGCTTTATTTTAGTTTTTTTTAATAATATAGTACTGCAACCTAATTTACTTAAGTTAGTTGCTAAGGCAGCATTACTCATTTTTATTTGTTTCTTTTTAAGTTTAATTTTTCATCCAATATTAGTTTCATTTTCAGTTTATTTTTATTCTTAAGTTCTAGTTTTAGTTAACAATAGCAACACTGACACAAGATTTTTGCAATCTGACTTTTTAAAAAAGTCAGGATTCGAACTCGGGACGCCCGTAGCGCAACAGCGGTGTATGTCACTGCTCACAAGGCTACCAAAGAGTTTTATGTAGACATTTTTAGCCAATGTTAGTACTTCAAACATATTGAGCTGTGGTGCTCATGTGGGTTTGAATCCAGAAAACAACATAATCAACAATGCCAAGGTCATGGGTTCGATTCCCAAGGAATGTTTTATTCATGTACAATGTCCCTGTCAACTAAATAAATAAAATAAAAATAAAAAAAAATGCATGGGATGATAAGACTGCCATCTGCAAACTGCATCAATATAAATTTTGGTATCCCCTTGAAATGCTGATTTTAGCCTGTCCCACCTAAAAACTAGTTCTTGATCTTCTCGAGTGTTTGAAATCATACAACAGTGTTATTGTTTTTACATAATCTGTTGATATTCAATTCATTGTAGGAAAGTACTATTTTAATCCATTCATTTTAATGACCAAAACCATTTATATTATGCTTATATTTTGTGTTTCAAACTCTTTGAGATATGGTGCTGATATGGGAAATGTGGGTATGAATTTGAACTGTGTTGTGCCCCTATTTTATTTTTCCTGCCCTTCTGCTCATCATTTCATGTTAGCACCCTATATTCACTATCAATAAAATGATGAAAACATGTGTTTCATATCATCTCCAAAGAGCAAGAATACAATATAAGGGTACATTATTTGGATAATTTTTCATAGCCTAAGGCAACAAATGAATCTCTCTCTCTCTCTCTCTCTCTCTCTCAAAAAAACCAAAAAAAAAATTCTATTCTATTTTAAGGTCACTGTTTAAATTGAAACTATGCACTGTCTCAGTGTGCAGTGCATTATCAGACAAAGGTCTACATTTTGAACCGCTGTAGCACAAGCTCCATTATACTTCAGTATTACACCTGAAACTGTCAGCGGTAACGGGAACCTTCAGGATCCTGTCTGAATGTTGGAACAGATCGTCAGACACTTCTTTGAGCTTTTATTCTGGCAATCGCAGCCGCACAAGCTCCCAGCATCCCCTGATGAATATGTACAGGGATTGCCTTTTTTACTCTTTGTGTGGCTGTCGATCTCTGTCTGTTGCTTTTGTCTCAATCACGCTCTCTTACTTTCTTTGTGCCTGTTCCTTGCTAATGTGGTTTTATTGTAGCTGTTTCTTGTGGTTCTCAATAAAGTATTGTTAAAGCTCGGTGTCTTTTCCCTTGGGTCCAGGTATCACAACAACAAATGGATCAATGCACCAAACAATAGCAGAAATCTTAAGCACACAACCTGAAGTGAAGTCTTGTCATGAATATAATAGTGTCAGAGGTTTAGGAAGAGAAATAAAGCATGGAATAGAAACTTTTCTTTTTGTAGTGCTGCAAAGATAGACAAATTGAAGAAAGTAGAACACAAAATCCTTGCTGTTTTGTTTCAGCGCACTTGACGTTCTATATATAGGATGCAATAAAAATTCACATTCTCTTTTTCTGTCTGTTTCTCTCCGTCTGTCTCTCTCAGGGTGATGATGTTATGACAGTTATCAAAACCAAAGCCCAGTGGCCCGCCTGGCAGCCTCTTAATGTGTAAGTTTCTATCACTTTTGTAGTTTTACATTCAGACAACAGCCCCCAAAAAAGTGTTTTGACACTTTAGCCACACTTAAAATAAATTAATGTCATTGCATTAGCCTATATGACAAAATATCAAACCAAGACTGACTTAAAGTGTCCAAATTTAATGGAGGCAAAGAATCTCCATATACAGAAGGTCCTTTATAATGTCATATATATGAAACAGTATCATGAGATTCATCCAGAAAATTTTATTTGGTTTCCTGCTGTTCATACACAGTACTTTTTTTAAGTTTAAAATGAAGAAATATAATGAATACTTTTATTCAGCAAGAACATAATAAGTTGATCAAAAGTGACAGTAAAGATTTATAATTTTACAAAAGATTCCTATTTCTAATTATAAATGCTCTTCTTTTGAACTTTGTATTTATCGAAGAATCCTGAAAAAAATGTATCACTCTTTTCAGTATTAATAATATTTAAAAATGTTTCTTGAGCAGCATATTAGATGATTTCTGATGGATTATGTGACACTGAAGTTTAAAATATATATACATTTTAAAATATATTCAGATAGAAAATGGTTATTTTAAATTATAATAATATTTCACAATATTAGTTTTACTGTATTTTTGATCAAATAAATGCAGCCTAAAAAAAGAAAGGTAACAACCCAAAAGTTCCCAAATGTCTCTATGGTCTTGCTTCTTGGATGAGTATTTTTCAACACTAAGGCCTGCTTCATAAAAACTCCTTTAGCACCTGCTGGGTATGTAGATGTTTCTTTCCCTCTCACTAACGAGGAGGTTAATATTTTATGTGCGGTTTTGTTTAGCGAAGGCTTCCGTTTTTTGATGAGAGTAGCATTTCCCCTGCGGTGCTTTTGCGATTGAGGTTAATGGCCTCCCTCCAGCTCCAATACATCAGGACATTCTCTTGACCTATTTTAACATCAGACTGTCAATTACCACAACCGATTTACCCCATGAAGAGGGAATGGCAATGGCAGACGCTAATTATTTCCAACCATAAGTCAAACATACGAGGCACTTTCCACCAATAGGGCACGCTGTGTTATCCCATAACTTTTTTTTAAAGCATTAGAGTCATAAATTGACAATTTTTTTGTTGTGAAACGTATTAGATTTGTTTGTCTAACATGAAATTAGGTTAGCAAAGTAGCTTGTATAGGCAGTTTCTTTATCTTCTTGACTGTATACAATACTATTTTCAACTCATTTTAGTTACCAAAAATTGTTTTATTTTATTTCTTAGCTGTGTCCCACATTTTGCACATGAGTTTAATTCTCATCCTCTTTCTTCTGCTCTCGAGTGTGGGCTGTGCGAGTCATAAGGTGCTGGTTTCATGATGAATATTTAATATGTGTTAATCAATAGATCCAAGTAATATCTTCAAACATGCAGCCTGCTCCGCTCAAATGGCAACAGTTGCTTTGGTGATGGTTTGTTATCAGGGCAATTAGTTTGATTAATTACCATCTGCATGGATTTTTACAAATTATGCCTTAGCGCATAATACATGACACAGACATCTTGTAAGTGGCATTGTGTTTGTCTACAGTCCTTTCTCTGAAACAACTTTATTTTCGGATGACTTCACCTCTTCCCTTGTCTTCTCTCAGGCGTGCCGTCCCCTCGGCGGAGTTCTCGGTGGATCGAGCCCGTCACCTCATGTCGTTCTTGACTATGTTGGGCCCCAGTCCCGACTGGAATGTGGGATTGTCTGGGGAGGACCTGTGCACCAGGGATTGCGGCTGGGTCCAGAGACTGGTGAAGGATCTGGTGCCGTGGGACGCCGGTACTGACAGCGGGGTCACTTATGAGGTCAGCTTTCACAGACTGATGACGTTGTTACATTAGAACATACTGTGAGAGCTTGCAGGATGGAGTCCGTATATGAGGCAACATGGGTCATTGTGCATACACTGAAGCTAGCTTTTCATAACTTTTCTCTTCTACTGTATGTTAATCTGATATCTTGTCTTGTACCAACTGTAAACGGTATGACAAGACATCAAGTCAGTTGCTTGGTTTGTCTTATTTACATTGAATTTTTGTTATAATTTGGGCAATCAATAGAAAATCTTTCTAAATATTTAATTGTGTTTAACATATTTTTTTTTTAGTAGTTAGCATGTTAATGCATTCAATTCTAAGAAAACTCAATAATAGATTTCAGTTGTGCAGATTATTAAAATTAAATTAAATTTTACACTCAGAAGATTAATGTATGCAACTACACTCCTGCCTTACTTGCACAAAAACAAAACAAAAAAAGATTTTGCAAAATTCATGCAAACACAGACCTCAGTGCAAATGACCAATAATTAAATAATTAAATAAAAAATAATAATCAATATTCAACTGTTCATTATTTATTATTATTATTATTACTACTACTACTATTATTGTTTTGTTGTTGTTGTTGTTAAAACAATTAAAAAATAAAATAGTTAAAAATATTATAAAAGACCCACAATACAACAGCAACAATAATAATAGTATTCAATATTCAACCATTTAATAACAACAGTAATAATAAAACAGTTATTGTTGTTGTTGTTGTTGTTGTTAAATAAAAAATTCAAAATATATTTAGAAAAAAAATAAATTTAATAATAATAACTTTATGGACTTGCATGTATAAATGTTTAACTTGTGGGTGATATTTCACTTATTGACTTTATTGATTAAATTACTATACAGCTAAACAAAGATACATGGGTTTGATTTATAAATAAATTCTCATAATGGGTGTCTTTTATTATTTATCTTTAAATGGGAGCTCTGATGGAGACATTTTTGCATGCACTCTAAATAATTCTAATCAGCAAGTTTCTGATCAGTTTTTCAGAAACCACTCAGAACAGAATGAAAGTTATAATGTCAAATTAAATAAAAGCTTTAATGGCATTTAAACCCATTAACTTTTACGGCAATAATTACAAGGTAATGGAATAATATTTTGTAATGGCCTGAAGGTTTGATGTGAAAATGAAAACTACTTTCAATTCATAGTGCTTCCACATTGTCTCATATTTAAAGCTTACTTAAAATTGCTTATGAATATACAAAATCCAAGGCTGCACTAGATAAATAAATAAATACATAGAGGAAAAAAGAGTGCAAATAAACCAGTTTCCTCACTGTGTCCTATGTTGCTTCTAGTGTCAATAACATCTTCATATTTACTCAAGAGCTGTTCAGAGCAAACAGTATTAAGTCTTTGCACATCCCAGATACTAAGTGGAACCAGGACTTCACACGCTGCCCCCTGCTGGTACGAGACAGTCCTGAGTTGTTCCTTGAAAGAAATAAGAAGTCAGCTTCAGAAGTTGAACTCTTGAAGCTTAACCGAGCAGTTGGAGCAGCAGTTGGTCTTTGTTTTGCAGCGTTGCTCTGAAGGCGTTGGAGTGGAACGCAAGTAACTGTCAGGTGACTCAAAGTGCAGAGGCAGGAAACAAGACCATAAATCACTCATAAAGGGAATATTACAGAGTCAATGAATGATGCATATGGAGATGAAAGGTGGGAGGCCCTGGCAGATGGCATCCAAAAGTCACATACTCTACCTCTGTTTTTCTCTTTCCCTCCCTCCCCTCTCTCTCCTATCATCCTCCGCTTCTTATGTATATCCAAGTCTCCCAACAAACCTAGCAATCCCCAGGAGCGGATTCGACCCCTCACCAGTTTGGATCATCCACAGAGCCCCTTTTATGACCCTTCCGGTGGCCCCATCACACCCCTCGCCCGAGTGGTAGTGGAGAGAATCGCAAGAAAGGTGATTTTAAAAGCTGTTTCAATTTTTTTTTTCATTTATAATTGTAGTATTTACATCTCTTTACAATTATACACCCGTTTACAATTATTTACAGTTATAGAATTGCATCAAATGACAATGAGTTTGAGGGCAGTACATTTTTTTAAAGAAATGAATGCTTTTGTTCAGCAAGAATGCATTCAATTGATCAGTGTTCATTATTGATTAATAAATACTTTTATACTGTTATATGTATGTATGTATATGTGTGTGTGTGTGTGTGTGTGTTTGTTTTTTGTTTTTCAAATGAATGCTGTTCTTTGCAGTTCTTAATGATTTCCACAAAAATATTAAAATATATTAAAACAGAAATCATTTATTTTAAATTGTAATATTTCACAATAATACTGTTTTTACTGCATTGTAATGTGTATGTATATTGGATATTTAATAGTGTTTTCTTCTATTTTTACATTTCAAATACCTTTGCCATCATCTTAATTTGACTTAACAAATTGCAGTCTTTAACTTTTACGATAGTAATTTATTAATAATTGAAATGTAAACTCTATATTCGTTAACACTAATAATTTAATACCAAATGTAATCTTTAGCAAATCTTCAAATTAATATCCATACTGTACATTATAATGTTGTGATGCCTAAAATGAACATTTTTTAAGCCTAAAATGAAAGTTTTTTTTTTTTTTTTTTTACTTTGGATTTTTTTATTTATAATTTGTTTAGGCTAAATAATATAGCATACAGTATATTGTCCACTTATCAGTTATTGCCCATAACAGTGAGAATGTGTTTTTGGGAATTTATTATTGTTTATTTCCTGTTCTCTAGCAAAATGGAACAGTTTTTTTAATATATATAGTATTCAGTATGAACAGCTGTGTTGTTTAATGTAGCTACTGACCCTGAATTGCTGAATCATAAAAGTCCATTTGCTAAACAAACTAAAGCAACTGCTTACAAAAATGTGTCAAAGCAAGCAGTCGTGAAACACACAAACTCAGCAACGCTCATAACACATCTGTTATGCTTCAAATGGCAGTGTTTGGAGGATTCTGTTCTAAAATAATCCATTCATGATCCAGATCTCTTAATATTCCACACCAGATGTTTCATCTCTATCTCACAGCTGGGAAGAATCTCATCTCTAGGCTTTTGAGTGGGGTAAAGCGTGGGATTGCCTTGAGCCAGCTAGTTTACAATCATCTGCCCTCAGAGAATCTTTTTTTTTTTTTTTTTTGCGAGGGGCTTAGCGTGATAGTGATCAGATGGCAAATGGTGGATCTTATCAGGCGCTGTGATGTTGATCCATGTTCTTCCAATCTGCAGGGAGAGCAGTGCAATACCGTGCCCGACACCATAGACGATATCGTCGCTGATATTGCTCAGGAGGAGAAGGAGGAAGGTGCGTATGGCTACGCTATCTTATCCAATTTGTAGCACCTCATTTAAAAACATAGCCACCGGACAGTTTAATGAACAAGGCGGCCTGCAGGTATCTTAGAGTAAACCTCCCAATGTCCCTTCTGTCACGGTTAAGTCAAACAACAGGAAGATGAAGAAGAACAATATGCTTTACCATGGTGCACTTCAATTATGTTTGTTGGCTAATGCACTCTGCCAGATAATTACCTGTGGTTTCCCTCCAGTTTCTTGTGAGTTTCAGGAGTGGAAAGACGGGCACTGGAATGAACAAGAGCTTTGCTACTTTTAAAGCTGAAGACTGTCATTTCTGTGCTGCTAGCAGCTATTAGTCCTGCTCTGAACTCAACCAGTGTTGCTGTCAGGCTGGTCAGGAAATGTTTTTATAGAAGAACCGTGCCACAGAATGGAATAAAAAAAGAGACAGAAAGATAAAAATACTCAAAGAAAAGCCCATTTTTAAATGGCATTTCTATGAAAATGAAAATTTGCTAAATATGTGCTGACCCTCAGGCCAAGTTGTAGATGAGCTTGTTTCTTCATCAGAATGGATTTGGAGAAATTTAACATCAGTTGCTCACCAGTGGATCCTCTGCAGTGAACGGGTGCCGTCAGAATGAGAGTCCAAACAGCTGATAAAAACACTACAATAATCAACAACATGACTCCAATCCATCAATTAATCTCTTGTCTAGTGAATAGCTGCATTTTTTTATTTGATTAATTTGTCATTAAGATGTTGCTTTTGACTAAAACACGAGTCCTCTATCCATAATATTGCTTTCTCCAGTGAAAAGGTCGTCTCTTCTGAATCAGTAGAGAAATATGCTCAGATCAAGCACCTTTTACAAGAGAAAACAGTCCAAAACTATTCTAAATAAATATGTTGGTAGATTTTAATGTAAGGACAACAGGGGGGTGACTTTCAGTGGATGAAGTGATGCATTATTTTGTCTAGAAGCAACAGTATAAATTTAAAGGGATAGTTCACCCAAAAATGCAAATTACCTCATGATTTACTCACCCTCAAGCCATCCAAGGTGTATATAGACGAATGCAATCAGAGATGTATAAAAAAATGTCCTGGCTCTTCCAAGCTTTATAATGGCAGTGAATGGGTGTTGAGATTTTTGAAGCCCAAGAAAGTGCATCCATCCATCATAAAAAGTGCTCCACACGACTCCAGGGGGTTAATAAAGGCCTTCTGAAGTGAATTGATGCATTTGTGTAAGAAAAATATCCTTATTTAAAACTTTATAAACCGTAATCCCTAGCTTATGCTAACTGTCGTAGGCACGTTCGTGAGAAAGTGGCGTTCCGGCGGATGACGTAGGACGCAGGTGTAGCGTAATCTCCGGTGAGAAGTGACAAACATGGAAGCACAGTGGAGAGAGCAAAACACCAGTCATGAATTAGAAGTACAAGATGAGGATTTGTAAAGAAAAATGTTGGAAGATTTCGATATAAGCCAAGAGGAGACTGGTTTTCCTTTGTTCTAAACAAAACTTGATTCTCAAGAGACTAGCATATTCTCACCGGAGCTTACGCTACGTCCTACATCCTACGTGATCTACTGGACTGCACTCTCTCATGAAGGTGTGTACGACAATTAGCAGAAGCTAGAGATTACAGTTTATAAAGTTTTAAATATGGATATTTTTTACACAAATGCATCACTTTGCTTCTGATGGCCTTTATTAATCCCCCGGAGCCATGTGGAGCACTTTTTATAATGGATGGATGTACTTTATTGGACTTCAAAATCTTAACCCCCATTCACTGCCACTATAAATCTTGGAAGAGCCAGGACATTTTTCAATATAATTCCAACTGTATTCCTCTGAAAGAAGAAAGTCATACACCTAGGTATACCTAGGATGGCTTGAGAGTGAGTGAATCATTGGGTAATTTTCATTTTTTGGGTGAACTACCCCTTTAAAATGTCTTAATAATGGATGTATTTCTTACAAACATGCAGCCTTTCACTTCAGTGATATTAACTGCTGGACTGGAATCATTTGGATCACTTGTGGATTATTGTAATGTTTTTATCAGCTGTTTAACCTCTCATTCTGACTGCACCCATTCACTGCTGAGGATCCACTGGTGAGCAAGTGACGTAATGCTACATTTCTCCAAATCTGTTCTGATGGAGCAACAAACACATCTACATCTTGAATGGACGAGTACATTTTCAGCAAATTTTCATTTTTCGGTGTACTATTCCTTTAAGGAAAGCTTTGTAAGTGCTACTGCTTTTCATGAACCATGCAGTATCCTCTAATGAGTCAATCCACTCACATTTCCACAGCTGACAACACTCCAGAGACGTGCATCTACTCAAACTGGTCTCCGTGGTCAGCCTGTAGCTCCTCCACCTGCGATAAGGGTCGACGGATGAGGCAGAGGATGCTAAAAGCACAGCTGGACCCCAACGTGCCCTGCCTGCATACCCAAGACTTTGAGCCCTGCATGGGGCCGGGCTGCAGCGAGGAGGGTGAGCTAGATAACGCTGGTCTCCAGCTCTCCAGCGCATATAAAACCCTTTGAGGCTGACGGATTTAGGGATCACTATCTCAGAGAGTGCCAGGAAGGAAGGTGCATAGAATAAGGGGGAAAAATGGAGGAAGAAGGAATAAAAATGTTGTGCAGAAAAGCATGCATGAAATGCTGAGTGGAGCAGGTAATTAACTGATAGTCTTGTTAGTGCGAGTAATGTAGAGAAATGCAAAGTCTCTGTTTTCAAGGTTACGCAAACCTTTGCCGACCTCAAACTGCTTCTGTGGAGTTTTATGCCTGCAATCTGCTCAAGCAGACCAGGGTATTGATTCCCTCGTTGGAGAGGTAGACGCTATAAACCATAACCATAAACTATATATTGTGGTTTATCGTTTAAAAGAATCAATACGACATTTGCACTTTGGTAGGTTGGCCGTTTAGGTCAGAGTGTAAAATCTTGGTAAGTTAAACTGCAAATAATGTTTTCTCTTTTGAGTAGTTGGCTGTCTTTTCTTAGATCTGTATATCGACACACCTGTAAGGGCTGCACAATCAAATTCAAATCACAATCGCTGTTTGGCCTTCTGTGACCGAAAAAAGCTGTAATTTAATTAAGTAAATATAGTCACCATGTGCTGTGGGTTCTAAATAGGCATTATTCACCAGTGTGACAGAAAAAGGTCTTTTTCATTTTTCCACCAAAGTAAAGGCAGCATTTAAATGTTTAAAGAACCACTGTGAGTAGAATGATATTTTATGGTATGAAAATATTCTAAAATGTTCTACATTTTCAAAATATTCCAATGTTTTCAGTACAATATATTATTAAATAAAAATATTGTAATTTTATAATATTTAAAAATATTCTAAATATTCTTTTTTTATAGAATGTGAAATATTATTGTATGTAAATATTGTATATTATGAAA
This sequence comes from Tor tambroides, assembly GCA_021397915.2. NCBI lineage: Eukaryota > Metazoa > Chordata > Actinopteri > Cypriniformes > Cyprinidae > Tor > Tor tambroides. The sequence goes on from JAFVLL020029766.1 coordinate 53,102, forward strand.
TCATTTAATTTCAGATTGTATTTAAAAAGTTGTAAATAATCCAAAATATTCCAACGTGTTTAATATATGATATACAATTGAATGAAATATGTGACCCTGGACCACAAAACCAGTCTTAAGTCGCTGGGAAATATTTGTAGCAATAGCCAAAAATACATTGTATGGGTCAAAATTATCGATTTTTCTTTTATGCCAAAAATCATTAGGATATTAAGTAAAGATCATGTTCCATGAAGATATTTTGTAAATTTCTTACCATAAATGTATCAAAACTTAATTTTTGATTAGTAATATGCATTGCTAAGAACTTCATCTGGGCAACTTTAAAGGCGATTTTCTCAATATATAGATTTTTTTGCACCCTCAGATTCCAGATTTTCAAATAGTTGTATCTCGGCCAAATTTTGTCCGATCCTAACAAACCATACATCAATGGAAAGCTTATTTATTCAGCTTTCAGATGATGTTTAAATCTCAATTTTGAAAAATTGACACTTAAGACTGATTTTGTGGTCCAGGGTCACATATTGTAATTTTAGAATATTTTATCAATATTATATGAAATGCTGTATAAAATACAATATACTATATAAAAATATGCTCCAATATGTTCAAAATATTTGGAATATTCCAATGTGTTTGATAAAATACAATGTATTGTTTTAAAATATTTTAAAATATTGTAAATATTAAATAGTTTAGTTAGTATAAGATATTATCATATAATAATATTGAATTTTTAAAAATATTTTAGAATAATAATTCATTTCATTTTCTAATTTAACAAATATTAATGGTAGTAGTAGCAGTAATGTTACAGTAATTGGCAGAAATAACAATGTCGACAAAAAAAAAAATGTTAATAAAAATTATAACTAAAATGGACCAAAAGTCTGCAGGGGTGCAAACTTGTCACCTTTCAGCGAAATTCGCCGTTTTCACCTTGAAATAGGTCATTCACGTGAATCGTGTAGATCTATAAAAAATAAAAATAAAAAAAAATTGAGAAGGGGGGAGGGGGGGGGGTCGTAGTCATATCTGCGAGTCGTCTGTCACATCACCTGTAGCGTTTTTCCCCCTGTTGGCAAAGGAATGGACCCGCCCTACTCTGCCTCTGATTGGCTTACCTTAATGTTCTTTCCCTCATCCAACCAATCTCACTCCTGAAGCCTATAGACGCTGCAAGTTCGCTGTAGAGCAGGACGGAATGCATTTGTATCTGCTGTAAATTATGGTGTTCCAGTTTAAATGGTGATTACCGCGAGGCTGCTGTTTTTTGTTTTGTTTTGTTTTGCGTGAGGCTGCTGTTGCGATAGCTATGAAGATTGTAAGTTACGTTATCGCTACATTAGTTCGCTACCCTTTGCAAAAATGCTCCTCAGTCTCGACCTTAACATTTGTCTCACATATCAGTAAGCTATTACTCTGACATGAAGTCGATTTGAGAACTGTTCGACCTACAAGTAAAGCATACCGTTTAATGTACAGTGATATTAGTATCACTCAGCTCAAGTGGAGGCCGCGCTAAGTGTCAGCCTGTAACAGCATGGATTAAAGTTCTCCGTCGCTACGACGGATTTCCGTTAATTGGAAAAAAAAATGAGGGGAAAAGAAACGTAGCGCATTGTTGTTGTTCACACCAAATATCTTCCCCGCCAACGGCTGCAACTTCTCACTGACAACATAACAACGCCGCTCGCATCATTCACAGTCGGGTTATTAGCAGAGAACAGAGCAGAACTTGAATTTCGGCGCGGGATTGCGGATAATAATAATTCTACTCATTCCCGCAGGTTCCGATGGAATGCATCACATTTGCACGTGCTTTGTTTTGAGTCTTGAGAACTCACTCACGCGCTCTCATTTTCTGTGCGCCCACAGATCGCGATAAGGAGAGTGACAGCTTTTAATAATTAAGGAAGTTTGCAAATGTGATACTGATTTAATACAACAGCTCAATAAACAAGTACTGCATGATTTTGCTCTATATCATCAACGAAAATAATTCCATATAAAGTAACAGCTGAATGAATGAATGAATGAATGAATGAAAGTGCGTTTTTGAAGAATCTAGTGAGTCAGTGATTCATGATTACCCATTCATAAAGACAGTCACTTGCTTCATTCCTGAATGAATCAACCATTCGAACGAATCAATTGAATAAATGATTCAGTGAAAAAATCAGTGACTTGCCGCCACCTGCTGGTGGTTAAGTTTAATTTTTAGCGTATAATTTCAGTTATTTAGCCTAAATCATTTAATATTTCTGTATTCAAAATTTTATATTTAAAAAAATTAATCTCCACATGAATCTATCAATTTAATTGCACTCATGCCACCTCTGAGCCTCATTAAACGTCTGAAAATGTACCTACAAGCCACTTTTGAGTTCTTCTGTGCCACCTCTGTAGTACAATTTTTTTTTTATTAATACTAATTTCATATGATTGGTAACTTATTTGTCTTATTCTATTTATTATATTGTTTTAAATAGAAATTTTAAAAAGCTTATAAACATAATTTTTTGAAATTGACAGATGAAAATGATGCCATTGCAAAGGTAAAAAGACAATACCCCTGTAAGTCACTTTAAGGAGTCAAATGTCACATCGTACTAGGAAGGCTAATTTTTGATCCAAATTTTTGATTATTGATCAGAAGGTGCTCCTAAATTTTTTGAAATTAGGAGGACAAGCACTCCTAAAAAGAAAAGAAAGCATGGAGCCATGTGTAACATATTAGATCCGTGGATGAGGTCTTAGTTGAGGTTTTAGATGAGGTTGTTAGTTTAGTTTGTCACCTTTTTCACCCCTGACGAGTTTGCACCCCTGAGTCTGAGTCCACTTTGAAGTACAATGTGAATGTAAAGGTAACTGTTTTTTAGACTGTTTATTTTGAGTCAACAAAAAAATAGCAGAATTTTATACTTTTTAAGTGAACGGGCATGAATACCTTTAAATAATAACTTTTCATATTGCCAGCACTTTTTGTTGTGCAAAACTGTGCAATTAACTAGGAGACAAAAGGCATGACTTTTGTTTGGCTAGATTGTGTTTTTTGCTGTTTTAGTTTGAATTCGTCTTGTTCTTTTATTATTGATACCAAAGCAACAAATATGTGAGATGTTCTAACAAATTGCCGTTTAAATCTCAATATCAATAAGAAAAATGAAGATTCTTAGACCAAATTGTACAGTGTCTGTGATGTTTTCTGTCTGTCTTTCGGTCTTTCTCTCCACCTGGCATTTGGTGACATTCTCTCTTTTTTTCTCTATCTGTCAGCGTATCTGCATCAACCCATCCGTCTGCCTCATCTGATCCATCTGTTTTTCCACATCACGTCTTCATTCTGTCAGCTCTGACATGAGGCTTTTAAAGATGTTGAAGGCGGCTGTTTCTCGCCAGCACTCGCTATTGATTAATAGAACCTGCATCGCTTCGCGTAGACTCTCTTTTGTTTTTAATTAATGGCCCGTTAAGGGCCTGCATTGATTGATAATCCACCATCCCATTGACAGGCCGACACTGGGGCCTCTGGGGGCCCCATCAGGACCACGTTTATTTACAGCTCTTATTAATGATTCACTTAGTTCTGCTTTATTAGGTAGTGCTCGCTGCTGGTCCCAAATGGGGTCTGCAATTCTGCACTGGAGACAAATCTATGGAGAGTCGCCCCAAGTTCATCCATCCCGTCTGATAACAAATCTATTTACAAGCTCTGCCTTAGAGATAATTGGAACGGCTGAGGTGAGATAAAGCAAGGTTGGATCGGTCAATTTGATCACATCTGTCAGCACTTTATAAGGGGAGAAAGGTGGAAGATGTGAAAGATGAACTGTAGAGTGCGACAGCATTGAAAAAGGATAGAGGAGGATTGTAATCTTATAGTCTGTCATACATAAAGAAAGAGGATTATGGGAATGGGTCACTGCATTGAATTGCTGTATATAGTGAAGAGGGAATATTTTACGCCTGTTTTCTTTATCATAATAAAGTAATTCGTCACAGGAGGCTGTTTTTAATGCATGGCCAGCAAAATGAAAAACACCAATAAATCATTAAATTGATATTCATATTTATAATAAACCCTATTATATAAGTGTATTAATAATACAACACATAAAATTGTTATTAAATTATTTATATTAAATATTAAATTTGAAGTTAATTATAATATTGTAAAATTTAAACTACTACTACCAATAATAATCACAATAATTTTTTCATTATTATTATTATTATTATTAATATAATTATTCAGTTCTACACATTAAATATTAAAATAATGTTAATTATAATATTGTATAATTTACAGTAGTAATAAAAATAATTGTTGTTGTTGTACAATAAACATTTTTTTTTCTGACAATATAAGGAAAGATTTGACACACAGTACCTCATTAGCATATGACTGTGTTCTGTTCCCTAGAGGCGTCCACATGTATGATGTCAGAGTGGATCAGCTGGTCTCCGTGCAGCGCCTCGTGTGGAATGGGCATGAGGTCCAGAGAGAGATACGTCAAGCAGTTCCCAGAGGACGGCTCCAGCTGCATGCTGCCAACCGAGGAGACAGAGAAGTGTGTGGTCAACGAGGACTGTTGTAAGTTATACACTGTATATGTTGTGTTCATGTTTTCATGAGCGTTCTGTACAAGTATTTAGTCAAATAACTATCCTAAAGTAACATTAGACACATGTTTATGTGTGTTTCAGCCCCCAGTAGCTGTGTGGTGACCGAGTGGGCTGAGTGGGAGCCCTGCAGCGTGAGCTGTGGAGTGGGGATGAGGAGGAGAGAGCGCATGATGAAGATGGAGGCCTCAGATGGCTCGCTCTGTCGAGCGCAGCTGGTGGAGGCAGAGAAGTGCATGATGCCTGAGTGCAGTAAGTATGACGCCATGAAATGTCAATTCAGTCAATTCAATCCAACACCCTCTCATGGGCCAGGCAAGATGCCCTGCTTCACCAGGCTTGATTCATTACCAGAATCCCTCTTTGCTGCTAGTCGATTTCTAATTAGACCTGCTTGTCACTTGCCCCGGGTAGGGCTGGACCAGCCGTTCGTAAGCTCTTATTTAAATTGAGGCATCGAGTTCACACTTGCGATTTTGTAGCTAGTCATTGCTAAGTCGGTACTTAATCTGGCTCCATCATTTGTTTTAAAGACAAGACATAGAGAAGCAGGTCATAAACGATTTGTAAAGTAATATGTAGTCACATAATATCACCTTTATTTATCTGTTAAACAGCTTTCAAATTTGTAAACATGCCAAAGTTTTGGTCTGAATACTATTTGTTTTACAAATATTTTAAAAATAGTTTATTTGACTGGCTATACAATATAAATCTAAAACATATGCTCTAAAATATACTTAATATACTTTTACATTTTTTATAAACATACACCATCATCACATGTAGCAATATTTTATAATACAAAAGATTTATAGGTAATATTTAATGTTTATTTAATGTTGTTATTTTCCATTTTCCTTACTTGTCCAATTCTCACTATTAACTAACTATTAGCTATGACTTTTGCCTTAATATAATCTTAAATTGCTGCTTATTAATAGTTAGGTAGTTGTTAAATTTAGGTATGGGGTAGAGATTAGGGTATCTAAAAATATGGTCAAGGCATTAGTACTTTATAACTACTAATAAACAGCCAGTATGCTAGTAATCTGCGTGCTAGTTAAGAGTGAGAATAAGTCCTTAAAATAAAGTGTTTTTAAGCTTCGCAAATTTATAAATAATATTGAATTCATATATTTATTTATGCTTGCAAATCTTTAAGAGTTCATGTATAATTTGTGTAGTTTATCTTTGTGTTTAGTGTGCTTCATCAAATGACTACTTCTGTCAAAAGAAGCACTAAAACTAGTATGCACTAGATTATGTGGACTGCAAGTGTATGCACTATAAATCTAAAGCAGACTACAAATGTAGTATATACTAGATACAGTGCACCTCTAATTTAGTATGCCTTGGGTTAATGAACAGCATAGTAACTCTTCATAACTTGTGTACTTGTGTGTGTGTGTAGACGCAGTGGTGTGTATGCTGTCTCCGTGGTCAGACTGGGGAGAGTGCAGCGTTACTTGCGGTGTGGGCATGCGTTCCCGTCAGCGTATGCTGAAGACGCCCGTAGAGCCCAGCCTGTGTCCGGATGAGCTCGAGCAGGTTGAAAAGTGCATGCTTCCTGAATGCCGTGAGTAACACACACACTTTCATTAATACCAAAGACTTTGTGTTTTCATGTAAATACTAGACTAACCCTAATGCGATTTACCAATTGAAGACGTCCCTAAATGGAGGTTTTGTGATATTTAATTGTAGTACTTGCACAGAAATACACACATGAATGAAATGCTCCCTTTTTAATTCTATCCTCCATTCCTCCTCCAGCCACGGACTGCATGCTGTCGGAGTGGTCGGCGTGGTCCGAGTGCAATAAGTCTTGCGGGAAGGGTCACATGATCCGCTCACGGATGGTCAAGCTAGAACCTCAGTTTGGAGGCATGCCCTGTCCCGAGACGGTCCAGAGGAAGAAATGCAAGATCCGCAAGTGCACAAAAGGCTCCCGCGCCAGCGAAAAGAGGAAGAGACAGGAAGCTTCAGACAGGAGGAGAGCAAAACCGAGCAGGGAGTCTGTGGCGGAGGAGAGCTCAGGTCCAGAATTATTTAGTATTTACTTATTGCAAGTTTAGTTCTACGTCAACAGATCCTTCCTGGAAGCAGGATTTATGTTAATTGCACATAGTTTGCGCAGCTGAATCGGACTATAAGGTCAACTTTAAGTTAAAGTTGACTTTTTTATGTTCCTGGTTTTACTTTGCATGATTTATCAGAGGCAGTTATTCCAAAGAAGTCTTTACAATCTTTCAATCATCGATTTGTAATAACTTTAACAGCCTCTTTAAAACTTTTCTTGGCTGATTTCACCTTGGTACAAAGCTCCTAAAGGGACATGGTGATGGGAAAAAATGTGAAATGGGAGGGAAAAATGAAATGTTCACTCAAGTTTTTGCATTGTCTCGTGATGCATTCTCCTGAGAATGCTTGTAAAACCTGAGACTTCTGCACAGTGCTTCACTCTTGTAATTATTGCACATAATTACTTGAGTAAGCTGTACAAAGCTCCAAAAGAGACATGGTGATGAGAAAAAAATGAAATTATATTTCAATATTTTCCATTTGCAAAACTTCTGGGATCCCACAAGAAAGTTTGCTTTCGGGGATGAAAATAATATGAAGCGGCTGGGAAAACTGAAAAGCTTTCACAAAGTTTCTCTATGGAACGCAACATTTTTTCAAGCAAAAGTACAGTTTCTCTTTGGGAATGCAAAAAATTTTGTGAGTGAATGCAAAAGCGTTATTAATATAATGCATTCCTTCTGAACAGAAATATGAATTCCTTTAAACTCTTTAAATCTTACTGACCCCAAATTTTGAATGATATTAGAGCAGCATTCCAAATCAGCCACTTGGGTATTAAGATGCATTCTAACAAGGCAAAAATCTCTTTGTAAGCAACAAAGCAGCTTACTGTTTTGGAACAGAGCTAATATTTTTGTTATTGATCAAACTGTTCTCCTAAGCTCCCTGTAAATCTTCTGTATTACTCTACGTGAATCGAATCGATACATCCCATCTTTTAAAGCTCTGCCACTCTGTGAGCCGGAGCATCTCTTATACACACACACACACACACACGTTATATTGTCAGCATATGATGAAGTGATTCAGTACGGCTACAGATGGTGATGTAGAGGATGTCCCAGGCTCATTGTACTAGAGAAGTCTCTCTGGTCTTGCCGCTTATTCCTAACACACATGAACACACACGCTCATACATCACCTTTAACTGTGCTGTCCCCATCAGCTGTGGAGGATACTGGTGATATTCGTTTTTGGCACTTTATCTTGGTCACCTCCAGCGTGCTTAAAAAAACCCTCCACTTCCCCAGCTCCACCTGTATCGATCTGTTACGGGGTGATTACATGTATGTTATATATGGGGCTTATTTCATATGTTATATGTGCAGCAGCAGTATTTTCTACATGCTCACAGCAGCAGCGTAGCAGATCTATTCCACCAAGACCAAACACATTAACCTTATCATGAATATTACCATGCTAAACTCTCTGAGAGTTGTCATGACAGAAATTTATTGGTGAACTATTTCATTAAAAGGCCCAAATCCCCCTTACACAAAACCCTCCTTGATTTTCTTTTACTCTCTTCCAGCAGCCTGTCCGATACGCCCGTGGTCCAGCTGGACGGAGTGTACCAAGCCGTGCGGCGGGGGGGTCCAAGAGCGTGTGATGAACTTTAAGAAGAAAGGCAAATCTTCACAGCCCAACCACTGCAAAAACAAGAAGGAGATCCGTGCATGCAATGTGCACCCGTGCTAAAAGTGACTCTCTATCACTGTAACACACACACACACACCCCAACACACACTGAATCAGCCCTTAAAGAGGCTGAATAGGGCAGAAACAGCGTAGTTTTAACCTAAGGTTTCCTGAAGCGGGACTGGCGAGGGGTGTGTGTTCCAGCTTGTAGGGTTTTAGAGTAACACACACGTGGACCAGGCCTGTTATCCGTGATTAGTTTTATATGCCTTCTTAGCGGGCGTATATACTGTATCAATGTATAACCGACTCTTTTCAGTACCACCTTCACTAAAACATCAGTGTGTGCACTTCTTTTCTTTTTAACAATAATTACATTTTTCTTTCATTTGTTATGCACAACCACATTCTTTTTGGGTAAAGGTCAGCGGTCAAAACAGATACGTAGCATTTCCTGTAAACAAAACATGGTTCTCGGCATCCCATAAAGATTTTGGATGTAATCCTATACTGGTTTGTGAAGGAAAACAGGCCGTGATGTGGGATTCGCAAACAGTTTCTAATCCAAGGCTGCCTCTATTGAGCGATATCAAGGTGGGTCACTCACAATCAATGCCCAATTGATTCAGACAGCAAGTGTTTGGTGAGGACAGAGGATTTTTTTTTCCTCGACTGTGAAATTTTCAGGAAATCTAGTCAAATACAGGCTTAGGGTGATGCATTGGCCGGGAGATGGATAGTTTAACATTATATTTCCAAACTAAAAAGCACAGGTAAACATTACCATTCAACCTTTTTTGGATTTATTTTATAAATCGTGATATATTAACATGGAGTTGAAAATAGATTGTGACTTTTTATTGCATTATTAGATGTATAAGAGGCTAATGTGAAATATTAACTCATCTGTAGGGAAAGAAGGCATTTAAATTAGACTTTTTCTTACTTTTATTGTGGAATTTTGATATTTAGCTTCAAAAAGTCTTGCCAAAGTCAAGTGTGGATTTTCTTTTTCTCTGTCGCTCTCTCTCCCTTTTTTCTTTTCACTCATCCCTTCTTCTGCAATATTCTGCTATTTTGGAATAAATCTTTACAATAAAAAATTATGTGACTACACGTTTCAGATTGCTTACTGCCTCAAATATATATGTGTGTGTGTGTGTGTCTGTGTGTCTGTGTGTATATATAATTACATTTAAACAGTTTTGCTTTTTCATATTCTTTCCTGATCTAGAACAGTTTCTCTGTCTAGCCACTAGGGGGAGACAGAGACTACAGTTGCGCTACATAATTATGTTACAAATGCCACAGTTCGTCACTAAGTGGCATCGTGATTTTACAATTCAACTTCTCGACAAATGTGGCTGCGGGATGAAAACTTAAAGGAATAGTTCAGCCAAAAATTCTGTCATTCACATTCATCTTTCTTTATATAGGCTATAACAGTGAAAGGCGAATATGTCATAATACCTAGCGGGTTTTTTTTGTGTGTTCCATAGATGAATGAATGTTATGTGGATTTGGAACATCATTAATATAACAGTGTATATATTTTTTCTTTGTATCCATTCTCTTAGCTTATGGATTTAAGAAATGATTCTGAGATTTTAATTGGCTTAGAATTGGTTTTAGTCATGGATAACTGCCTAAAATAGTCTGATAGCTCTATCAAGCAAGGATGTGTCATATTTAGTGATATGTTTTACCTTGTAGCCTATTCCACTGTGGTAAAAGCACAAGCGTCGAGTTGAAGTGCTGAGCTGTTACACGGCATTGGCGTATAATACATTTATTTAGGTTTGAACTTTACACCGCGTGCCTTTTAAACCTTTTATGAAACTCCTACGGTGATTTAGCTTGACAAGTGTGGGGTAAACGGCCCAGAGGCTTTACACTTTAAACACAGGAGATTGTCCTCTCTTGCTAAACATGATGGGAGCAATTTATTGTTAGAACGCATCATGTCTCGGCTAGAACTGAGTTCTGAAATTAATTAAACTGGGCCAAACACAGCAGCTTGGTAGTCATGGTAACACGCGCTGAAGCCTTAATATTTCTCACACATGAAAGAAAGACTGGGCAGTGGATTTAAGACTCCTAAAGTTTGGCTTATGAATATTAATGAGACCATGTGACGTTTAACAGTTGGCCTGCTTCATCTGTAAGCTTGGTCTATAGTTTTTCAATAAGTTTGTGGGACAAAAACAGCAGCTTTCAACTAAATATTTTTAAGTATTAAAATAGATACTATACATCGTATATTGTGATATTAAACTAAATAATGTTTTATAAATTAAAAATCAGTTAAATGCCACAGCGTGCAAAGAAACTATAGGCCCATTTTAATTGGTTCATTATGAATCGTCCAGACGAGTCGATTCATTAAAATGAATCTGAATACAAAATTGATTGCTTGATTCAGTGCAAGAAGAATCGGCTCTTAAGAGTTATTTACATGGAACTCGGGACTTCACTAGTCATGCTGTATGTTAAATTTAGATCCACTCAAAAGAACCGACTCATGTCATTCAATTCGATTAGTAATTCGATTGAGAATCGGACTACACCGGTGCTCTATCTGCTTGTGGGATCCACTCAAAAGAACCGACTCATGACTCATTCGTTCGGTAATTGAACAGTGCATAAAATAGAATTGTCTTCTTAAGAGTAATTTCGAAAACTGGTTCTGAATAAGGAGGTGTTTACGCGACACAGTTTTTAATTAAAACTGAAAACTCTATGCATTTTGGCCGTTCACTTACACTTCAGTAAGTGAGTTAGTTCAGGCTGTCTGACAGAATTAAATGCTATTACATGGTGTTCAATGTAATTGGTTTCTTTCAGAGATGCCTCCCCTACATTCAGCTTTGCTTGAAGATTTTCCAGAGGTTGTGACCCTTAGTTTGAAGAGCATGTTACTGTCGGTGGGTTGGTAGAGACAGCTTGGATGTGTGGGGGAAAAATGTGGGTGAGTATCACAGTATATAGGTCTGTGGGGGGTTGCAGGTGGGCAGGGCCTTCATGTTATTATAAAATGACGGAAACCATGGGAACATAATGGTTGTACTGTGGAAAGACCATGAAGCAGAGAATAATGTGCAGGGTACAAGGTGTTGAGATGTTGGTAATCCATGAAACACATTTTAGAAAACATTATGTGCATCTATATGTACATAAAAGATGTTTCCTGGAGCCTTTTGTGAATTGAATGCTCAATTGCAAGGAGTGAAGAATAGCAAAATTAGTATTGTGGGTTTTCAAATGTCACAATGCATTTCACAAAAAGAAAATTTGAAATGTTAATCTTCAGGCATTGGACAGAAGGCCGTTCAATCTCTTGAGAACAACAGAACGCAATTCTAGAAGCCATTCAGAAAGGTGCCACAAATAGCCCAAAGCGAGAAAGGAAAATACATGGATTGTGTCTTCTTCTATACGTTTAGATGTTGCATATTCAGGTTGATTTTTCTTTGTTTGGATGCTGTCTACACTGGATGCGGCGTCGCGACACGACAAATCCCCGACAGTAAACTGCTGCCGCGTTCTGTTTATGACAATTGACACAAATTTCAAATGATATTCAACGGTCGTTTTGTCGCCTTCAGTGTAGACAGACTGTAGCTGTTGCGGCGCGGCGTGGCACGGCACGACAGGACAACTGTCGCCTCCTGTGTAGACATACGCCGCCTTTTGTTCCGCAGACGTTTTCCTCTTTTATTTTTTATCTGCCATCTCTATCTTTCTGTCGTCGCTCGGCTCGGCTAATGTCCGTCATGTGCACTGATGAGCGCTCTCTCCTCTGCATCATGAGTAGGCACGCCCCTTACTGCTGATTGGCTACAAGTTTGTTTGGTACTGGGCCCGACTCAGTTTTCTAAAGCGTTTTTGAAAAAATACATACCCCACCTTTAATGATGGATTTACAAACACGCAGCTTTCCCTTCACAAGATGTTCATTGATGGTTCCTGGATTATTGTGATGTTTTTATCGGCTGTTTGGGCTCTCATTCTGACGGCACCCATTCATTGCAGAGGATCCATTGGTGAGCAAGAGATGTAATGCAACATTTCTTCAAATCTGTTCTGATTAGGAAACAAACTCATCTACATCTTGTATGGCCTAAATGTAGGTACATTTTCAGCAAATTTTCATTTTTGGGCGAGCTATTCCTTTAAGGTGTGGTCAAATTTACGACTGGCGGATTTTCACAATCATTTTAGGAATACTTGTGTTTGAGATCTTCGTCCGCATGAAAATTTCTTAACGAATTGGTCACACGAATTCACAAACGAATTGACCTACAAAACTACTTGGTTTGAAAGTGACTTCTGTGTGAGCGGTGCTTCATACATCGCAAGAATTTCAACAATAGACGATAGACCTTTTTGTTGGCAAAATTTCACTAAATTGAGCACACCTTTAGACGAACAACACTTCAGATGTTACATTCTTTTAACTAATCAAACTCTTAAATACATTTTTGACACAAGCTTTGAGTCAAACGTAATATCACTAATTGTTAACCCAAGAACTTCTTTGTGAATCATATCGAGTCGTGCATTAAAAAGATCTGAACCTGATCTACAGGAACATCTAAAATGGTGTTTGCTGTATGAATTCTGTGGTCTCCTGTGTTCTTCTGTTCGATTTATAAGTCAGTTAACCTTCATTGTTGTATCTTGTCCTTAGAACTCTTGCTGGTGCGCTTGAAGGCTTCAGTCTTTACAAATCTGATAAGAAATGCAGAAAAATCAATGTCATGTCCAGACATGGCAAGACATGTTTGCTGGTGCAGGACTCCGCTGTTTTATTTCGCTCAACCAGCTGCTGGCCTCTGAGTCAAGCACAGAGGAGAACATTTATTTTTGGCACAGGGAAGAAGCAGAGGGAGATATTCTCACCTCAAGATGACTGTAACTCTTTGTGTTTATTTGTTTATTCAAATGCATATGCGTATAATGCACCTCCCACATGGCTGGTGATTTTTACGGCTCTATGATTCTCCATAGGATTGCAGCGGCTTCAATTGCATCCTTGATCACAGGCACACAGTACAGAGCAGCACAGAACATCAAGGCCTGAACCATTATTACACTCAGCTCAAAAGAGAACAGCTATTATATCTTTATTACTGTGAATAATTGCTTCAAACTGCACATTAATGCACACTGTACAGGTAAGAGCTATACAATGAATGAAACATATCTGAGAATTGAACATTTCTGAATATTAGCTTTCTTTGTTCTGTTCTATTCATTTCAGTCCTGTTCAGTTCTCCTTTATTTCGTTCTGTTCTAATTATTCGATTCTGTTTTCTCTATATTTTTCAGTTCAGTTGTTCTGTTCTATAGCGTTCTGTACTAATTACTAATTAGTCTATAAAACCAACATCCTGGAGTTTCAGTTATGTATCTGTATACTGTATATTCATGTGCAGCATACATACAGAGCCCATGTTTAATTGTGCATGTGTATGCATGCATTTCTAACAATGGCACATCCTTGTGTTTTTACAGATCACTGTATGGTATTGCCCTCTATTAAAGTTTAATAAGTAAGTGTTTGGGGAGGCAGGGGACAGTCAAGTCTTCCTGCTGCTCTTCCCTGTGAATGCCACCATAGTTAAGACATCTTTTATTCATGTGTTGACTTTTTCTAGTGTGTCTTTGCACTCCATTATATCAAATCCCACTGAGCATCACCATCACCAGTCACTCTGCTCAAGATTCACATTTACTGCTAAGCTGTCATACACATATCATTATTTTAAAAAATA
>JAFVLL020029767.1:0-14918 GCA_021397915.2 Tor tambroides
ATTTAAGTTTTTTTTTTTTTTATTTAATTTAAAAAAAAAAAAAAAAGCTAACCTGTTTTTTTGCTTTGTCATTATGGTATATGGAGTGTAGGTTGATGTGGGGGGAAAAAAGTAATTTAAAACAGTTTAACATAAGACTGCAACATAAAACGTGAGAAAATGAAGGGGTATGAATACTTTTGCTAGGCACTGTATAACGGCTGCCTTTATTTCCCAGCTTCACCAGATCAAATGGTGCTTAATGTGTTGAAGAAATGGCCTTCTGACAGTGTTGGGTTGCCTTGCCTCCTTTTTCCACGTGTGTGGGTCATGTTGGTTCAACATTGTTCTGAAATGTTCTTCATTAAGTTACTTAACTAATGAGGGCCCAATGGGAAGCTTTCTAAAAGCAAGTTGATGCTGCAAAAGCTGTTAGCCCAAAACTGAAGAATCTGCCTTCACTAGAACCATTGTGATTTCTAAAATCAGTGTGATGATTCTAAGGTGTTTTTATCAAGTAGTGAGATTAAAGGCAAACAGTTTTTGCATGACTGGTATTAAATAAAAGAACCTGATGTGAAACAGTGGTGCAGAGTGTACTTGTTGATGGATTCACATTTGCAATGTTCACATAATACAGATTGTGAACTCTCAAGCCACTCGATGCTTTTAAAGTCGTTTGAAAGTCAATAAATGAGCGACTTAAGCGTTTGGTGTTTCATGCTGATGTTTTCTGCATTCTTCATTGCCTGCTGGCTGTTTATATGAAATGTGGGACCAAGGTCTTAAGCACCATTACTACCTTAACATTAGGGAGAGGCTTTGTAAAACATTGTTGTCATTTGTTTTAATAAAAAAAAAATCTCTCTAGAAATTATAGCGGAGTAAACGTATGTAGAAAGACTTTAAAGATAATTCCGGCAAGTTAATGGGGCTATGGTGATAAGAGTTGCTTATGCTATGAGTCTGTAAATATGATCAGATTGAACTGTGCAAAGCTGCTCAAAACTTCATGAGCTTTGTCTTTGCAAAGGCAACACGGGCTGGTTATGTGAGCTGCCCGGCCAAGTTTATAGTCAAGCAAGCGGCTAACCTCAACTTTCAGATCTAAAAACTGATGTGGCTTATATGGAAGTAGCTGTAGCAGCTTACAGTCTGAATATAATGTATTTCAGGGTCAGTTTACTACAGCGGCATTCAGTGCATACATGTCCTGTTGATGAGGCTCCAGTGGCCATGAAACATTTTGCACTATATTTATTTATGATAAACAGTGCTGTATGTCATAACTGCTTTTATTCTCATTAAAAACAAATTTGTGACCCTGGAGCACAAAAGCAGTCTTAAGTAGCACAGGTATATTTGTAGCAATAGCCAAAAATACATTGTATGGGTCAAAATTATCCATTTTTCTTTTATGCCAAAAATCATTAGGATATTAAGATCATGTTCCATGAAGATATTTTGTAAATGTCCTACCGTAAATATATCCAAACTTAATTTTTGATTAGTAATGTGCATTGCTAAGAACTTCATTTGGACAACTTTAACGGTGATTTTTCTCAATATTTAGATTTCTTTGCACCCTCAGATTCTGGATTTTATTTATCCAGCTTTCAGGTCAGTTTTTTCAAAAAATTGACCCTTATGACTGGTTTTGTTGTCGGGGGTCACATTTGATTAAGTATTTAAAAATGCTCAAAATAAAAGGGAACACTTAAATCACATATTAGAACTCAACCTAAATATACAAATTTAAAATCTTTACTTTTATACATTGTGTAATTCTTTGAGAACAATGATGTGACACTGGAAGCCAAAACCATGAACACACCGAGGGCTGGATTCAAAATTATACCAAAAATAAAAATTGAAATTACACGCTGATCGAATTTAATTTCATCACAGCAACTCCTAATGTAAGTCAGTAGCTTGTATGGCCTCTGCATGACTGTATGAACTCCTGATATGATGGTGTATTGGGGGATCTCCTGCCAGACTTGGATCAGGGCATCAGTGAGCTCCTGGACAGTCTGTGGTGCTACTTGGCAGCTTTGGATGCTCTTGATACATAATGGCCCAGAGATTCTCAATTGGATTTGGATTGGAGGATTTCATCCCGTTACCTAACAGCAGTAAGGGCATCAAGATATATCCAAGATATTCCTCCCCAGACCATCACTGACCCACTGCTAAACTGCTAGTGCTGGATGATGTTGCAGACAGCATAACGCTCCCCACAGCATCTCAGACTCTTTCACATCTGTCACATGTGCGCAGTGTGAATCTGCTGTCATCCGTGAAGAGAACGGGGCACCAGTGATGGACCTGCCCATTCTGATGTTCTCTGGCAAATGCCAATGGAGCTGACCGATGCTGGGCTGTGAGCACAGGTCACACTACAGGAGTCTGAGTGTTTAGTCAAAAACATGCACACCACTAGCCTGCTGGAGATCATTTTGTAGGGCTCTGGCAGTGCTCCTCCTGTTCCTCCTTGTACAAAGGCGCAGATACTGGTTCTGCTGATACACTGGTCCCATAGACGTGGCCCATGAAGAAGTGGATGCTCTTACAATCCCTCTTGCTATCATGGATGCTACTTTTTCATCAGTGAATTGCCATTTACTCACTGGCACAGGGTATGCCTTCTTTCTTACAGGAATTACATTGGTAGTAACAATCTGATGCCTAATGACCCCAGTGTGCCCTAGTTCATCTCTACACACCGTCGGCCAATTTAACAGCAGACCTTCAAGTTGTTTATTTTCAGCTCTGGATGCATCAGCTTTCATCGCCAAGTCTTTGATTACTGCTACTGTTTGAGCAACAGGTAGAGCAAGTATAAAGATTGACCAAGTCAAGGTGGGAAGACAGTGTTAAGATGTTGAAACTGTTTCTTCCTCATGCAAAGAATGTGTTAGCACCAAAGTCCAGTCTTATTCCTGATGTAAAAAGAAAGTTGAACCCTAAAGCCATGGGAAATGTTAAGTCTTGGTCTTTCATGACAAACCATGTTAAAGGATAATTATACCCATGCAAAGAGCAGTTCTATGTGACTGCCTAATGCTGATTGACCTTGACCGCTGGCAAGTATAAAAGTCTGTCCTTGGCTGGTCTGCCAAGTTTCAGATGCTGACTTCAGTTTTTCTTGTATCAAAGAAAAGGTGCTACCTTTGTCACGTATAGCCTTGTACTGTTGACTTTTTATTGATACAGACAAGGTTAAAGGACCACCTCCTTTCTCACCTCTTTCTGCATGAATAGCAATGGGATGGCTTTGGGCTGGCTCATGTTTGGGTCTGTTTGTTCCATTACCCTTTGGAGCTTGTTCAACCTGTCGCTGCCTCCAAAAATCTCTCTCTGCGAAGTGGCTTTCAGTATCTCCTTTCTGTCATAGTTGGTTTCAGTCTCGAACACAAATCTGGAAGGCAAAGATTCTAATGCATTCATCCACTTTGTTTTCGTTCACTAATTTTCCTTTCTGTGTTAACTTCATGATCATCAGAGAGGATTGACTGCAGAAAAATGTTTTTAACTGATTCCTGTTTTTACCTGAGCTTTAACAGCTATCCACCGGTCTTTAGCAGTATGGGTTAAAACTGACGGAAGTGATGCTAAGATTTTGCTGTCACTCATTGGCCAGACAGCTAAATATTCCTCACACTTCTCCAAATAATCAACAGGATCTTCCCCTTCCACGCTTCCAAATCTTGGGAATTCTAGTTTGATATCAGCCTTGTGGGGAAAATAATGAGAGCCACTGCCTGATGTCTGGGCAGCTGACACCATCGGGGCCAGATGTGTCACAGGAGTCGATGCAGCTGCAGGAGTCGATTGAATCAAAGACTTCAACCGGGCATCTCTTCTTTTCAAACAATCCATTATGGCCTCACCTAATTTCTTTATGATAGATTCACACTTCTTTATCACAATGCTACTCTCTCTTTTAAACACCTCTGCCAACTTCTCATTGAGTTCAGTTCCTTGTCGCGTCTGCATTTAAGACTTTCTTGTTGTTTAGCTAGATTTTGTATTGACTCTGTAAATCACTTAATTGGCTACTTATGGGTTGGATGGCTCTCTAGACTATTGATTCTGTATCTGTAACATGTTTTGTACAATCTGCTTCTAACGTGTCCAACCTAACCTCCGGACCTTTGAGGCTATAGCCAAACTATAAGGCTGTCTTTGTTATCTGCTGGAGGAGGCTCTATCTCTCCATCATTGTCATAAACTCCAACCTCAGTATCTGACTCTAAATATAAACTACCAAGTGACTGAATATGTTCTTGTAATGACTCATGTCGAGTGACAAAGGAGCCTGCAGTAAAGTCTAGATCAAGGCTCATTTCAAACTCTACCTTACCATTAGATTTGGCCATTTTGCATTACTTAGAAGTGTGAACAACAATCAATGATTTCAATATACAAAATCCAAAATATACATTTTTTTATTTACAAAACATTGTTCAAAAGTATACACCTGACACATAATTACAGTGCTAACAAAGGCAAAAATAAAATGTGCATACAAATGAATTAAGGGTTAAAATCATAAAAAATCAAGGTGGGTCTCTGTTCACCAACTTTTTGCAACACTTGCTTTGATAAAACAACTAGAGTCACAAAATTTGAGGTCCACCAACTGTATTTTAAAGCATTTAAACCCTTTGTAAAATAAATCAAAAAAGAAAAACATTCATCAGAAAAATACATCATCGATCATAACCAAGTGAAGTCACATTTATTTATATAGCGCTTTATACAATACTGATTGTGTCAAAGCAGCTTTAGTGTCAAACAAGAAAATAGTTCAATAATGTAAGAGGACAATAACAAAGAGTCATTTTTCCAGCTAAAGTCAGTTCATTGATGATTCAATGATGTCATCATCCAGTTCAGCTCTCTTCCAATAGTGTCTGTGTCTGTCAATCAGTCAACTGAGCAAGCCAGAGGCGACAGCGGCAAGGAACCAAAACTCCCTCTGTGACAGAATGGAGAAAAAAACCTTGGGAGAAACCAGGCTCAGTCGGGGACCAGTTCTCCTCTGGCCAGACGAAACAGCAGTTCAATTCCAACCGTAGCCATGTCAGATTGTGTAAAGGACTCATCTGGTTCCCGAGGTCTTGTCCCGATGGGCGTCTAGGAGACAGGGTCTTCACTGGGGATCAGTCTCTGGGGTTCATCTAGGTGTCCTGGTCTCCGCTGACGTTCAGGGCTGTAGAGGTCATCTCTAGGTGCTGATACACCATCTGATCTGGATACAGACTGGATCCGGGTGACTACAGTGACTTCGGCATAAGAAAGAGACAGACAAATATTAGCGTAGATGCCATTCTTCTTACGATGTAACGAGTACATCATGTGTTATGGGGAGTGTTCCCGGTTCCGGTTGATCTAATTAATGCAGCCTAACAATCCTTTAACGGATTTGAATAATAGAAGTGTAGTAGTGTGTTATGTGTAAGCCAGGTTAAAGAGATGTGTCTTTAATCTAGATTTAAACTGACAGAGTGTGTCTGCCTCCCGAACAGTGTTAGGCCCTAATAGGGAAAGGATCTGCCGCCCACAGTTGATTTTGATCATTGGATCATAAGAGTTAATTTTAATGAATAATACTGAGAAAAGCCCAGAAAACTGATGATGTAGATGTGTACTCTCCAGCCATGGCAGCTAATCACCATTCCAAATTAACGCATGTATGTCACTATTCGTGATGATGGTTCAACTTTTTTTTTTTCTGGAGCCATTTCGTTCTTCCAGTTCAAAAAGCAAACCAAAAAAAAACACTTTTCCATTAATAATAGACGTAATGTGTGCTATTGTTGTTTTCACTGATGTGCAACCTGTACATATACTGTATGTTAACATCTCAAAAAATTTTGGGGGTGAACAAACCGAGAGTATTGAGAGGCTGCTCACTGCAGAGCCAATGGGTGGAGCTTGACACTCAACCACACCCTAACTCTACCCATGACCCCAGCACTAAACATAACTCCACCCATTATGTTCAGAGAGGTGGAGCTGGATGTCATTTGGCTGCTTCAGAGTATGTCAGAGGCAAAGCCTTGTGGGCACCTTTCTGGCATAAAGCATTGAAATTGTACTTTAGTAAAGCAAATGAGCAGAGTAACTATTAAAGATATTTTAGCAAAAGGAAGATGAATGTTGTTGATTATTAAATATTTTTGATTTACATACAGTGTATATATATATATATATATATATATATATGTGTGCGCTCTAGAAGCTTGTGTTCTGCAAGTGAACATCGCTTTATTGTTCATCCCAAAGAGGCACAAAACCACTTTCACAGACTTTCACTTTAGCTGTTCCCTCCTGGTGGAATGACCTGCCCAACTCAATCCCAGCAGCTGAATCCTTAGCCATCTTCAAGAATCAGCTAAAAATCTCTTCCATTTTTATTTGACCCTCTAACTCTAGCACTCTCTTCTATTCTTAAAAAAAAAAAAAACTAACACTAGCTTTTCTAATCTTTTTGTATTCTATTTATTTATTTGTTTTCTTTTTATTTATTATACAATTATCAGAAGCAAAAAAGGCCACTAACACTAGCTTGCTCTATTCTTTTTCTATTATATCTGTTTTTTTTATTTATTATATATATTTACTAAGACTAGATGTAAAAAAAACCCCACCTTGCTACATATACT
The DNA here is from genome assembly GCA_021397915.2 of Tor tambroides. Lineage (NCBI taxonomy): Eukaryota > Metazoa > Chordata > Actinopteri > Cypriniformes > Cyprinidae > Tor > Tor tambroides. The sequence goes on from JAFVLL020029767.1 coordinate 6,654, forward strand.
GCGTTAAGCTAATTGAGTACCCCTAATATGGGTGTATTAGGGGTGTAACGGTACACAAATATGATGGTTCAGTACATACCTTGGTTTTAACGTCACGGTTCGGTATGATTTTGGTACAGCAGGGGGAAAAACTAAACTTTTTTTTTTTTTTTTTTTTTTTTTTTTAATAAACTGGTTTACTGAACAAGTTGCTCTTTCTTTAAATACAATAGTTTAAAATTTTCTTAGTGATAAAAATCTACCTCAGCTTATGCTTAAAACTATAGGGAGCCCTTTTACATTATAAGGTTACAATTAGGCCTAACAAATTAACCCACACTTAAATGTAATTTCTGTTTATTTTTAAATAGATGATCAACACTCAACTTTAAAAAAAAAAAAAAATTGTATGCAAACATGTGAATTGCACATAATGCAGTTTTTAAATTAACTTATAAATAATAACATTTCTAGGCTATTTGTTAAAATATATTCAATTACACACTGGCTGTCATAGCATGTTTCATAACAGATTAATTTAAACATATATTAAATAATTAAGACTAACTGGTTTAGTAAAATATGAGTATATGGTGTAATATTTGGCAAAATGCTCCTCTCTAGACTTCATTTCTCTAGTGAACTAACGAGCTGTGGACACTGATGACTTGCTGAGGTAAATGAAATACCACGTGACATTTTCTTTCCACACTGTTTTGTTGGTGTCTTTCCGTGGTTGAAATACTGATTGAGCAATTACATGAGGAATAAGATGTTCAGTCATGCTTATTGGCGTTAAAGCTAGTAGTGAAGAAGAAGGAATGATGGCGTTCACTGCGACGCATCACGGCTCAGACACGGGAACCGGAGCTGATCGCGGCCGCTCGAGTCAATGCTTGTGTTGGGTTTATACCAGCACGCTTCTGAACCGTCCCAGAAGCGCCTCTCCAAGGCGTTTATACAGCGATCTGTCATGCCATGTCAAAACGCCATTTATTATTTGCATTTCCTGGGAAAAAAAAATACTGTATTCGTTTTCGTGTACCATTACTCCTAATATATGGGTGTTTCTGCAACTAGGGGCACTTTCAAGTCCCAGCAGTGAAATTTTAGATTTATGATCAAATTTGTCATATGATGCTTCATAAATATACTCACAGTGTCATTACACACCTTGACAAAAAATATAATTAATGATTAATGTAATTTAATATAAAATTATGAAGCATTTATAGGTCCAAACACCATTTTTGTTCATGTCCCACAACTCTGGTCACAATGCTGAGATATGTAAAATAAGCTAATTGAATTACAATTTGACATTATTTCTAATGGAATTGTTTAATATACATATTAATTTACAGCATCTTAATTATTTTTGTATTATTTACTGATTTTTTCAACTAAATGTGCCTGTCCCACTCTTTTGAGTCCTTACCGCAACAATGAAAAAAGGCTTTTATTATGACATTTTCTCAAAGGCAAGTCTAGTTTCTTTGGAAACAGAAGTTAGCACATGAGCACATTGCTGACAGATTGGGCCACCTCACTATCTCACTCACAAGATCCTGAAAATATAAGGTAAATATCATCTTTTTTGTGTCAGTATTTATTGTGTCCTTACCATACAGCGTAGTAATTCTGTACTGTGAACTACATTTTAAAAATGAATGTATATTACGCTTTAATTCATGTATATTAAAATGCTAAGACTCAAAACTAATGTAGTAGACCTTTCTAGCTGCCAATTAGCTGCAATATTAGCAAAAATGTAATTTCCACAACATGTCTTTACTGCAGCAAATTTAGGTGTTGCGGTAGAGACAAGTTCAAGGTTTACTGTATATTAAATTACAAATATTCAGTCTAGTGTAAATTACATGACATTTTGTAACCCTAGATGAGACCAAATTCAACAATAAGATCAAAGAAATGCAGAGAGGGAATGAGAAAAGACCCAGAGAGGTATGCAGAGTCTCTGCAGAAGGAAACAGAACGTTACAAAAAGAGAAAGGAAAATGGGCAGATAAAGAGTGTCTCCCAGCTGACAAAAAGAGGGAAAAATCTGAAGAGAAGGCAGTGGAGGATAAATAAAAGAAACCAGAGGACAAAACACACAGTACTGCATGCCTCAACAGTTTGTTGCAACAAACACATCAACTTTAGGAGATAATATTTTTTAAACATGAAAAACAGTTTGAGTTCTTTACTGCAAAACTACGACTATCTTTTACACATGCAGTACCTTCTGTTTTCTGTTTATTTTACTGTTGTTCTGTACAGTACCCTGTTTTTGATTTTATGGCACTTTAACATTGTGTCCTTACTGACACAAGATGTCATTACCATAGCTCTGCTTTATAATATTAGTATTTACAAAACTGCACAACATTTGAAAGCTATTGAAATATTACATTTTTATAGAAATTAAAAAGAAAAATGTATATAATGGACATTATTGTAATGTTGCGGTAAGGATATTTTGTAAGAAGAAGAGTTGAAAAACAAAAAATAAACATGTTCCAGATTAAAATCTTAATGACTCCATGCAATTTTGTTTTTGTATTTCAGACTCTGATGGTTAAAATTAAAATTCGCAGGGGTTGATTTTTCTAAATTTTGGAGAGTCAAAAGTGCCTGTAGTTGCATAAACACCCATGCAGTATATATGTGTGTATGTGTGTGTGTGTGTGTGTGTCATTGGATAATTTACACAGACAAAATGTTTAAAAATATTTTATATTAATTTTTTTCTGAAAAATGTTAGTTATTCAAGAAATGGTGAAACAATATTTGATCAATAATAAATAAGGTTTAATAGATATCTAAACAGCACCCACAGGGTACAACGTCTGTCAATATAACATCATAAAAATAATACTAACAATAATAAATATTTAAAAGTCATATATTAAATAAATATTAAATACTTTAAATACATTACAATTAAAACACCCATTTAAAACAGCAGTTATTCTAAAATTCAGCAAATTTAGCAAGGATAACCCATTCAAACTTTCACACAACCAATGAGCATTACAAAAATACTCTTCTACACAGTAAATACGAAATACAACCAGGACTGGTTGGTTGGGTTACTGCTGGTCAACTAGTTGGATACAGCGATGTGGCGTAGACTGCGGAAGACGTCCTGCATGAAGCTGCGCAGCTGCTGAAGAGAAAGATGGAGGGCCACCTGGACCTGATAATCCCCGCGGAGCTGTGGAGAGAGCGCTGTGAACGCTGCTCTCTGGGACTCTGCTCCAGGAATCTGGGCCAGCTGCTGCATCTGAACAACAGAGCACAGCATTAGGCTATTAGCAAACATAGCTTATGTTCATTGATATCGAAAACAAGACGGATCAGAATCACAGCCATTAGGTTATTATTCTGTTGTATTTCTGTAAGTGATGTTAAAGGGCCTGGAAAAGAATACCTCATGCACCTGAGCAGTCAGGTCTCTGATGTCTGCAAGCAGGAGGTTCAGCTCTTCTGTGGAGGACAAGAGCTCTCTGATGTCCTGCAGGAGTGCATGGTGTAGGTCCAAACCGTCTACAATACGGCTTAAACTCACATCCTGGTCACAACAGAAACAGTATTTAGAAATATATCTATTTATTAAGCCTGTATATTACTGGGTGATGCCAGTGACCAAAATTTGACTTTAACACAAAGTTTGCAGGTGACACATAACCTCAGTATCCTAGTGTGCTTCATCTCAGGTTTCAATTTATTTTTAACGGCTTCATCTGTATCTTCATTTTTCAATGATATATTTAGCATAACTACACTTTACCAAGCAAGCGAGTATTTACCATGGTGAGGTCCTCTGACTTGAGCACTGGCGGCGCAGGGATGCCAATGTCTCCTAATAAATACTCCAGGTGTTTGGCTTCACTGGAAAGGGTCAAACCCTGCAAACAACAGCATTTCCATTATCACACTACTAGCAGAAAAATAACACCATGTATTATGTCATCCAAACTAATCTAAAAGAGACAGCCTAATCAGCAGTGTTGGAAAGGTTACTTTGGAAATATAATAGGTTACAGGTTACCCTATTTAACATGTAATAAGTAGTGTGACTGTTTCAATTATTTTATTAATGTAACATTACATTTGATTACTTTTCTAAATTTCTAATGAATGTTTTCCGCAGTGAATCATTCTGAAACCTTTAAAGCAGTCAGGGTTAACCTTACAGTAGCACTCTAAAAAATTCTGGTTTAAATGTTCATTTATTGAATTTCCAACCTATTTTGGGTTCATTATAAGCAAGAAATATAGTCATTTTTAAGCAATAGTTGAATTAAAACTACCCAGAAGGTTGAGTTAAACATGTAACTGATAACCCAGGTTGTTTTTAACCCAGCATTTTTTAGAGTGTGACTTCTCAAAGTCCTTCATCATGTATAAAAGATTATTTTAAAAAATGAATTTTAAAGTGCAGCCACCACTTAATCAGACATAAACACCTCTTTTTACCTTTAGATCATCCTGAGGTTAAATACAGATTTAAAATCATATCAAGATATAGTTTAATAGCTATGATACTTTTTGTAAATCAGATTTTGCAGAGCTATGACAGAAAACACTGGCATCTAACAATGCTTTGGAAAAAAGTTAATCTAAATAAAGCATACATAAATCATGTTTGGAAATAAAACAGTTAACAAATAAACTTGTCCCTCTGAAACATTTTAGAGCAGTCAATGCAATTTGGGAAAGAAATCAATCAAATCTGTATGTGTGTGAAAATATTCAAATGTAACCCGCTTTGTAATCGTTAACATTTTCATAAGTAACTGTAATTTAATTACACAATTTTTTTTTTCTCAGTAACTGTAACAGATTACATTTATTTTGTAATTAAATTACGTAATAACTAGTTACTCCCCAACACAGGTAATCAGATGTAAGATCAACTTGATAGGAATTTATTAGTTATTAGTCTATGCCATTAAGACCCATCATCTGACCTGTTTTAATTGCATATGCATGTAGTAGTCTAAGCATGCATGCTCACCGTGGTTTTGACGCACGCGTCGTGCGCTGCGGGAATGTCGCTCAGGATCTTCTTGGCTAAACTCATGCCGCTCTCCACAGCGCGCGTCAACTCTCTCCGCAGCGGCGCCGCGGCCACCAGCGTCAAACAATGCGCTGCGAGAACTGCGTCGGGAAAACAACGATTCACTGGTCAATAGCGAACACAATCTGTATTATAAACACAGCGCTGCACATACACAACCTACTAAACATTTAGTAATAGATATGGTTTACTTTGATCTTAAATAGATGTTTAAAATCATTCATAATGTTCTAAAGTATATTTCCTAAGTGATCTACTTACTGAGGTAAAACTTCATTGTGGTTCAAAGTGTATCGAATATTTTACTGCATTCTAGTAGCCTATTTAAACCCATTGGGATTGTTCAACTGGGGAAACTTTCATGAGTTGTCTCGTTGTTGCGCCTAAATTGTAGTCCTATTACGTCTGCACTACATTGCGAAAAAACCAATAAGGAAAGGGGAAAAAAAGACACTCCTATGTTTCCGGTTCTTTGGATATGGAGGAAAAGTGAAAGAAACGGGAAATTATTTCACGTTTCTTGAACTTGGTTCTGCTCTTGTGTGAATCAGAGCAAGCGCTCATCAGCAAAATGCCCTTTATTTTTTAAGGCGAATTTAATTAGATGTAGCACCTATCTGACATGTAATATCACACAAATCCGGATCTGACGGATATTAGACGAGCAGATCCAGGGAATTCTTCTGTTTCGTCACTGCAGGAGCAGCAAGAAAAACCCCAGACCGCAACAATAACCGCTGCGTCACTACTGTTCGTCTGACTGACGAGTGCGTTACTCAAGGACTTACTTCCCGTTTTGGCTTTAAACATTGCCATGGGTGAAAAAGACTCACTTCCTTCAGAAATATTCACTGTGGTGGGATTTCTAGATGGTTCTGCATGCTGCCAGTTCAACAGGAAGTCATGTGCTGAATCCCACTGAACGAACGTGAAAGAAATTCAAGAGTTACACAACAGAGCGATTCTATTAGCACACATTTAATGATGTGACTAATTGCATTGCAATTATGATTAGACTAATTGTGCCTGTTTAGTTCCATATTTATCTTGAAATGATCAAACATATTTCTCCTAACAGATGCCAAAAAATACTCTCGAAACCATCAACAAATAAATATGTTGCATCCTCAGCTCTGCTCTGAATAACGCAGAACCCTGGATGGGAGAAATATGGTGATCTGATTCAGTTGTATTGACTCACCACTGAAACTTATTTTCTAGCAAATAAACGCAGAAAAAGAAAGGTCTATTTTTCAGGATACTGTACTTTAAGTGAATTATAGATCTTTATTCAAAAGGGTTTAAACAATAAACAATGCAATAAACTGCACTGTCTGTAATGTAAGATGATGGTCCTTGCAGTGCCAGACCACATGTAACCCTGCGTCTCCCAGACGAGTCCTGAAGAGCGGGATAACATCTCACAGCAAGAGCTGGCAGATCTGAGACGCACTGCTGTGCTTAAACACACTGACCGCTGCTTCACTTCAGCCACTGATGATTGCATTTCTGTTCGTCAAATGCCTGTGAAATTTGTTGCATTTATGTCTTAGTTGTTGAATTTTTCTGGAAATAAAAAGCAGTTGAATGAGAGAAGATAGATCTTTTCTTTCTTTCTTTCTTTCTTGACCTGCAGGAAACATTTAGCATCCAGCACATCAGTACAGTAGTTCTTATTGTCTGTGTTATACAGCAGCGGCTGTAAATGGGAACAATATTTCAACCACTAATTTTACATTGATTGTTCTATATATATATATTAATCTCAATTAATCAGTGGTTTTTAAGTTTGCATGCAACAATCGGAGTATACTGGAACAAGTCTGAATATTTGAAATATTCTGAATACTGAAGAGCTGTAATTAAATGATTGAATTGATTATGGTCTGCTGTAACTGATAATGCTTCTGCTGCAAAACAGAGCTCTATGAAGAAAATATAGCATTTCCCTTTATAAAGACCATGAATTAAAATAGTTCTTAGTTGCTGATAATTATGAACTTGAACAAAATGAAATCTCATTTAAAGGAAGAGAGGTGTCCCATTCATTTTAAAATGGCAGTTAACAATCACAAAGCAGTTTATTTCCATTAGTCCAGTATAGTTTTATCTTAACTGTAATTATGCCTTTTCATTCCGTGTTACGTAGAGACATATCAGACATGTCCCCTTAATAAAGCTGAAATTAAACACCTCTCCACATACATACAGACTGATTTCCTTACATTCAGAGGTTTTATTCTCATAATTGTAGAGCACATTACTGGCTAGAAGTTTTCTTTTTTTCACCTTTATTTATATAGTGCTTTATACAATACTGATTGTGTCAAAGCAGCTTTACAGTGTCAACAGGAAAACAGTTTGTCAATAATGCAAGAGGACAATAACAAAGAGTCATTTTCCAGCTAAAGTCACTGATGATTCAGTGATGTCATCATCCAGTTCAGCTCTCTTCCAATAGTGTCTGTGCAATCAGTCAAGCGTCCCCAACTGAGCAAGGAACCAAAGCTCCACTGGTAACAGAATTGGAGAAAAAAAACTCGGGAGAAACATAAAGCTGAGATGAAACATATATTGATTTAGCACTAGCTTGAATCAGTGTTGTATCCAGTCAGAACCCAAAGTGTTTTATTTATTCCTTTATTTAACCAGAGGAGGGGGTCATATTGAGACTGTAGTCTCTTTTTCAAATGGTCCCTGGCCAAGAAAGGCAACATTTAAAAATAGAAATAGAGAAAGAGAAACCTCATCTACAACAAACAAACCATACCACATTATACAATAACATAATAACACCACAAAACCATAACAAGAACAAAAATTAAATACAATAACAAACAAAATACAACACAGAAATATATCATAATAACCAAGACATCATACAACAAGCAATAAATGAAGCCACAGGCAAAATACAAAAACAAAACAGTAACCTATATGCAATCACACTTATTTCTGAAGGTTTCTGAGACATATAATTTAAAATCAAGTGGAGGCCAACCTGATAAACTGTATAAGCTACAGTGATGTTAATAACAAAGCCTAAGGCAGAATGGTAAACAGAATCCAGTGAGCGTAATACAGACTTTGCTGCATGCATAGAAAGAATATCTCCATAGTCTACAACAGACAAAAAAGTAGCAGCAACAAGTTCCTTTCTTACTTTTAAATTAAAACAAGCCTTATTTCTATAATAA
>JAFVLL020029769.1:0-38099 GCA_021397915.2 Tor tambroides
AGGAAGGACTTTTACCCCACTGTAAAACACTTGAGAGCACCTGCAGAGAGCCGAGAGCCAAAACGTAACCATAAACGGCCATGTTGCATCAGATTGAGTTGCCCTCGAACTTGACTTGCGATCACGTGTCAAACATAGTTTCTTACACATGTCAGATGATGTGGCTGTGAGGACGATAAGATTAACCTTCAAGCTTTAGACCCCCTTTTTATCTGAAACCGCAGGGCACCTCTGTTTGAGGACCTGGGACAACATTCCTGCCCCATCGGTGCCCCTGATGTATTCAGTCTTTCATTTATTAATCCAGGGATTGGCCAAGAGCACTTCAGGCATTAATGTTAAGTGGTTCAGTGAATATTAGCATGTTAGCAAGTGTGCCCCTTAAATCATTCAGTTAATGTTATACAAGAGCACAGAGTGTTAGAGTTTGAAAACTATAAACTCCAGGAAGGGTGTTACGATATCCCATAAATCCATGCTCATTCTTCCATAGTTCCTCTTTTCCTCAGCAGGCTGCTGTTTATTGTTCTTGTTTTTGGTAAACAGTTTGCTAGCATAAATTTTACCACAGGATAAAAGTCATTAGCGTTTGTGTGACTGTTAATGTTCGCAACGTTCTCATTCATCACACATAACTTTTTGTTTAGCAGCAGCATTTGGGTATGACTGATGATTTGCAGAGAAATGATTCTTATTTGATTCACTGTGACATTCCAGGACAAATTAGTTTCTGGAAATGTATGCAAATAGCTGTATGTGGGATTGTAAGTTACCTCGCTGGATGCAAGGAAATGTCTTCTGTAAAAGATTTGCCAGCCGGTGGGACTTCAGAGGGTTATGAATATATTTTGATGAAGAATTAGAGTGAAAGTCTGAAATGATATACACAAGGAGGTGGGTGATGTGACAGTTGAACTGCTGCACTGCATCTCATTCATGGCAATTCATTATACAAATTCAAAAAGGCAGCATGTATACACACAGCTTGTTCTCTACGACAAAGATTTTGTGCGAATGTGTGTTTATAGCTACAGATGGAGTGTTTGGTTTTGCACATGTCTCTGTTTGTGTGTGTGTTTACATGATGTCACTGAATTTGTATTGTGGGTTTTGGTCATGGTCTTGTGTGATATAAAACAATAGGACTCTCAAATTAAAACCAGACAGTAAATATATTAACTTCAACATATGCCATTGAGTATCAGTTAAAAACCAGCAGTGGAAAAACTGAGAGGACTAAGGGCTAAAGAGAGATCACAAGGCATAAAGAAACATGCAAAGAAAGAGAAAATAAAAAAGGAGACTAAGAACAAGTAAAAAGAAGAGCAGAACTTTTGATGCACATTGACATTTACTCAAAAATGGATTTAAGTGAATTGAAATGCAATTTTTTAAACAATTTCACAATTTAATTTCATTGTGTGCAATCTATTTAATTTTGATAAATGAAAGACTGCTTGATTTATTTGCATTGGGACTGCGTGGATCATTTTTGTTGGCCTTCTCTGTATTGATTTCAGTGGCATTTTATTTCAATTTAGAATTTTATTTTATTTTAATTTCTCATTGTACTGTATGCTAGAAAAAAGATTTTTTAACATTGTGTATTTTATTTCAATTTAGTTTTTATTTGATTTTATTTTAATTTCTCATTGTATGCCAGAAAAAACTACAACATCTGATTTCAGTGTTTTTTTAACATTGTGTATTTGTGTGAAATGTATTCAATTTTATTTTATTTTTTATTTTATTTGTTGTATGGCAGAAAATAAAATCAATGTTCAGTAACTTTATTTATTTATTTATTTTTTTGTAATTTTCAAAAATAATTAATAATAATTTTACATACTTGCAAACATAAATATAAATGTGAAAAGAAAAATAAACCTACAAGCAAAGAAAAGAAAATTAACATTAAAGACAGCTTTATTAAGTAATAAACAAAATATTTTAATGTTTATAAAATAATTCAAAAGTACACTTTGTAATTTATGAAAAACAATGTTTCATTTTTTAAATGTATGGAAAATAATTAAAAACTTCTTCAAAATATTTCTTTATGCAAGACCTCAGTAATTGCATCTTATTAAGTTTGCATACTATAAATAACCTCTCAAAGGGAGGTAAAAATATCAGCTATATTAACGACATCACCTGTAACGTTCAATGACACAGGCAGATCATGTATGTTTTCTCCATGACTGCATAAATGTTGTCAAACCTTTGTTTACCTAGAGTGACTAAACGCTGGAATACCCTCCATAAATAGCCCACAGTAACTAAAGTGCTGCCGAAGGGAAAAGCCCTACATTCAATGCAATGTTAGCAACGTGATAATATTTTGAGCACAAGGAGTGTCATATCTGTCTCTGCTTAAGCAACAAGTTCATTGATTTCTACACATCTTTTGTTATGCTTATTCCTCATCAGCCCCATGATGGACCTTTTAAATTCCTCTAATTGTCTTTGTGTTTCAATTGTTTTCATGAGCAACGTAGGGTTCACGTGTTCACGCACACACATAAACAAAGGAAAACAAACACACAGTAAGCCTTCCTGGTTTGTAGGCTGTTTTGTCAAATTTCACAAGTGACTCATAACTAATGTTGATTGCAAAGCAATCTGTTACAATATGTTATCCTCAAACCTGAGTCAATGTTGCTAGATAGTTTTATCTCCTCGTGAGAAGTCAAGTGTTATCGCTTCTCAGAAATCTTGTTAAAGGCAAATAAAACTATTATTCAAGCTCCACAGTAGTTTCTCTGTTTCCCAGAGTCTTTTGAAGGGTGGTGTGATGTTTGTGAACTCTTTGCGATCTGACATCACTGACATTGCAAAGGAGTGTGTATGTGTGTGTGTGTGTGTGTGTGTGTGTGTTTAACAATCAGACAATCAGCCTCTGTGACTGTGAGAACTCAAGGGCAGAAACACAGAGATGTATGGATGAATGAAAGGGGCCGGTTGGGAGGAAAAACAGCTGTCAGAGTGAACAAGTACGTCCGTCCCTTTGAGGAAATGTGAATGATATGAAACTGATTAAAAAGGAAATAACTCTGCCCTACTTTGAATATGCTTGTATGTGTGAGGGCCGTCTGAAGGTTGAGATTATGGCGTATGTCCCAGTGACTGAGCGTATTTAAGCTGTTATCTGCTCTCTTTTATTTTGTGACCCTGTTCTATCATTTTAATATTGGTGTCATACATAAAACCTAATGTGAAAAGAGACTAAATAAACAAACACACTAGACGGCCGATCTGAGAACCCTGTGATCCGAACCTTGACCTTGTTCCCCTCCCCCTCTGTCTTTCTGTTGATCTGTCCATCTCTGTATCACGCTCTGTCTCCTCGCTCAATGAACTGAATATGCTCTTTTAAAGCGAGGTTATATAAGCGCTGTGTTTGTTAGACGGTCCGGCTGGTCAGGTCACAGTGAAGTGCAGAGGATTGAGCTCTTCAAACTCTTTTTCCAAGTAATTGTGATAAGAAATGTTCAAATTAAATTCCTAAAGGTTTAAAATCTCTGTCTGGTGGTAAATCGTGGGAACATTTAGAGTCTTGGTTTGGAATATGTTTGTTTATCTGTGTGTGTGGGAGAGACTGAGAGAGAGAGACTGCAACTGTGTGTGAGTTTTTGCTTTTCATTACCTCTAGTTTCGTCAGTCTTTAAAGGGCAGAGGGGCTTTGTGAGACCCCATTCTGAGTCCTCTGATGAATGTGTTTTTATAATAGTAAACCCCTAATTGGCAAATCTAATGTCAGCTTTCCCCTGATTCCTGGTGGTATGAGAACTGCTTCAGACTGAAGATAATTAGGTGTTTCTTCAACTATGGGGACTTCTGGCCCTGTAGACTAGAAAATAAACACTTAAACACACTTTTCACTCTCACTAGTTTAATTTGTCCACTTTTATGTCTATGGAATACTGGCATTTTTGTTATGCCTCTATTTTGTTATGACTCTATTTACTTTGTTAGCACACACGGCTAGACTTGAGGTGAACAATAAATCTGTGCATGTTAATTGTCTTGGTAATCTTTAATCAAATTCTCAACATTTACTTTCGCTCTGGAATGGCATTCCTTCTCTGATGACGTCAGTTTGATGGCTTGGGCAGTATCCTTAATTATGTTAGTTTGCTATGCGTGAGAGATGGAGAGAAGGAGGAGCACTAAAATAAAAACCGCCCTCTATTTAATATCCCATTTCGGTTGGAAATACGTCACTATACTGAAATAAAGTCAGCAACAACTTCCAGTTCACTCGGACTTAAACTGCATTTCAAAAACGGAAATTGTGTCATTAATTACTCACCCTCATGTCGTTCCAAACCCGTAAGACCTTCGTTCATCTTCAGAACACAAATTACGATATTTTTGATGCAATCTGAGAGCTTTCTGACCCTCCATAGACAGCAAGGGTCCTACCACGGTCAAGGCACAGAAACGTAGTAAAGACATTGTTAAAATAATCAATGCATGTGACATCTGTAGTTCAACCGTAATTTTGCAAAAGCTATGAGAATACTTTTCGTGCGCAAAGAAAACAAAAATAATGACTTTATTTAACAATTCTTCTCCTCCGCGTAACCGTACCACGATGCATGCGTGTGGTGCTGCTGACGTAGAACACACATGCGCTGCACTTGTTTACGAGCAGATGAAAGCACAGGCATGCGTCATGGTACTCTCCATGGCACCTAGGGTGACACGGAGGAGAACAAATTGTTGAATAAACTTGTTATTTTTGTTTTCTTTGCACACAAAGAGTATTCTTGTAGCTTCATAAAATTATGGTTGAACCACTGAAGTCACATGGACTATTTTAACATCCTTTTAATGTCATTTTAATGCCCTTACTACCGTTCTATGCCTTCACCGTGGTAGGACCCTTGCTGTCTATGGAGAGTCAGAAAGCTCTAGGATTTCATCAGAAATATCTTAATTTGTGTTCCAAAGATGAACGAAGGTCTTATGGGTTCGGAATGACATGAGGGTGAGTAATTAATGACAGAATTTTCATTTTTGGGTGAACTATCCCTCTAAAATAATGGATTTAATAACATTCTGTGATGGAAATTGGCATTTTCAACTCCTTTGTCTTGCAATGGCTAATTAATGTTAGCATTTTATATATCCTAAATATATACAATTAAATTCTCACACTTTTTGCATAATTTAGCATAACAAGCTACAGCATGATTGGAAATGACACACAATAAATATTTTGTTCTCATGCAGTATTTAATTATTTTTCTTTTTTCTTTACACTTCATGTCTCATTTCACCTTAAGGCTTTGACCTACACTACTGTGTCCTTCATAAATTTTGAATTAACTTTATTAGTGGCAAAACTTTAAGTTGGGATGAAAAAACTATGAGTCATAATTTGTGTAAAAAATGATTTTGTGCCCACACAATAATAAAAATGATTTATGATTATAAATCTCTTGTTTTAGGTTAGCATAATTTTAATGTTTATGTTTTATGTAATAATATTTACAATTATTTTCAGGTTTTAAGATTGAAATCTGGGACAAGGCTAAAACATTAAAATATACATGAAAAGCATTCAAAAGGGATGAATAATAAATAAAAATAATGAATTTTAATGTGACCTTCATATAACGACAAATAAGTTGAAATCTTTCCATTCAAGTTATACAAACACTCCTGTTCAAAGGTCAGTAGTTTTTTATAAAGAAATTAATCTTTTTATTCGGCAAGGATGATAAAACGTGATGATTAGAAGTGACCGCAAAGACATTTATAATGTTACATAAGCTTTCTATTTCAAATAAATTACGATCTTTTAAACTTTCTATTCATCAAAGTCCTGGGAAAAAAAATAATCACAGCTTAAGCAGCACAACTATTTTAAACATGGACAATAATAGGAAATGTTTCTTGAGCACAAAAAATAATATTATGATTTCTGAATATCACTGAAGACCAGAATAATGGCTGCTGAAAAGTCAGTTTTAAATAAATAAATATACATAAAAAATGAAAATAAATAATTACTGACCCCAAACTTTTGAACAGGAGTATACAAACTTGTCTTATTACTTAATAATAATAATAAAAAAAAAAACTATTCAGATTTGATTTATATTTCTTACTGTTAAAAGCTAGCACTATCAACAGAATAAAACACAATTAATTAACACTAATAATCTCATGCTTTTCTCGGCTTATTTCACAGAAGCCAGGTTTGGTGATTTAATTGCTATTCTAATCTATTGTTAATGTGTTTGTAGGTGTGAGACAGCACATTTGTTGTTCTTGTGCTGTCCTTAAATGACTCAGTGCTTCAGAAGCAGAGTAAACAGACTCTTAATTCACGCCCACTAGGCTGGATTTAAGCATTGATGGTCGTGTTTACTAACGTGAAGGATCAGGTTCAATCAGTGCTTAATTCCAAAGATGCATCTAAGGGTCATCAGGGGACAAAACTCCAATGGATGTAGAGCAGCAGTGAAGGTCATCAGTGTCAGTTTGCAGTCACAGGGATTGACATTTTGTCCATAAAATGCCCAAATCTTAAAATCTCCCTGCAAAACCCTTCACGAGGTCACATCGGTTTGTGGCGGCTCATCCAGACCTCATTTGGCCCCAATCATGCAAACCTGCATCTGCATCACTCATCATAAACCAAAGGCACTGGTCATTCAGTGTCACATAAGGACAGAATGACCACTTCATTGAGCTGATTTACTGATCTTCTGGAGATTACTGGGCGAATCTTAACGTAATGGAGTTTGCTAAATGAATTAGCAGGGAACAGCCATTTGGAGCAAGCGATTGACTGAAATACACAAACACACTTACTGTGAGAAAGAGACGTAAGAGACATGCCAGCTTTAAATCTGGACTTCAGTAGGTTGTTTTTGTTATGGGGCTTTAATGGTTGTGTAATGAAGTCTTTTATTTTCAGCGAAGCCAGGGCATCGCATTCGTCCTGAACTGACCCAAAGAAATATTGTTATCGAAAATAACCTTTAGCCCCCCAAACCTCAGCAATCAAAATCATAATTCCCTGTTCACATGTTCTTTTTAGTTCAAGAAAATGTGCAATTTTGAACATGTGCGTCATTCTGAAGAAAGGGAAAATCAGGAGAAGAAAGGGCACAGTTGGATATTTATTGTGGTCTTTTGTTGGAATCTGTAGCAATCTCACAGATCTGAATAATAGACTGTGTAATTATTTCCAGATGGCCACAATGCGTCATTTAAAGTGAAGAGAGACCTGTTGAAAAACTGTCAGGGAGGAGAAGAAATATGTTCACCATCCTGAACACTAATCAGAAGATGTGTTTCAGTGCTGATAGATTCACAAATCTGTTCCTGAAGCTGCAGCAGCTGCCTAAGGTTACAGACAATGTATTATCTCATTTTCAAACGAATATTATAACTCTCATTACCGAATCTTGAGACAATACAACTGATATTGACTGGTTTTTTAGGCCTACACGTTAAAAACATTTGAAACGTGCCATAAATCCTATGTTGACAGAAGGACCGAGACTCTGAATCAGTAGATCCAGCTTTGGCAGGATTCCAAGACGCTGACGCATGCTATTGTTTTCTCGATAGGAGAGATGCAATACATGTTGACAGGATTACTTTTAAGAGAGTAAAAACACACCTAGAAAACTATTGTTTTAAATGTTTTTGTCATCCCAAGGATGAGTGGCCATGACTAGAAATAATCTTTGGTGGTAAATAACAGGAAGTTTGTGATTTTACATGCCACGTGCTTTTAATCTGAACTGAAAGTGCCAATTTTTTTTCGTTTAATTGTAAATGGATATATTTTACAGTGCATTTTAATGTGTTTCAATTGAATCATAACAAACTGAGCAACCATCAATTCTTAATAATACACTACATACATCATGTTCATGAAAGAAATCTCTTCAGAATTCTCACCATGGCTGCATTTGATCAAATATACAGTAATATTGTAAAATATTCTTAGAATTTTAAATAAATCTTTTCTATTTTGATATACATTAAAACAGTAGTTTTATAATATATTTGATATATATGTGACGGCAAAGCTGAATTTTCAGCAGTCATTAATCCAGTATTTAGTGTCACACAATCCTACAGAAATAATTGTAATATGCTGATTTGGTGAAATAAATAAATACATAAACAAACAAACAGTTTTGAAAACAGCTGTTTATTCCTTTACATTTTTCAGACTTCAGGATTCTTTGATAATTAGAAAGTTAAAAGAACAGCATTTATTTGAAACAGAAATCCTTACTGTCACTTTTGACCAATTTACTGTTTTCAGGAGTTTTGACCTGTTGATCTGTATCACATAATTTGGGGTCATATATGTCTCTGCCAAATTAAAATGACCTCAGTATGAAGAAATAGCCACGTCATTGAGATTTGCCTGCGGGACAAAGGTTTTTCTGGCCAGTCAAACGTTTACTGCAAACATGTACTGGCACTGTAATGCTATTATGATTCAAGGGGGAATATTGATCCAAGCAGATACAGATCTCTGACTGTTTTAGCTTTAGTGGTTTTAAGCTTGGGATAAACTACCTCTATTGTTAAGATGAAGGTTAGTGGATTTGGTCAGTCTTGAATCTTGAGAGGATTCCTTGAGAGGACTGGGTCTTACCTGCCATAAGTCAAATCTATTTAATCGGATAACGTGACTGGAGAATATTTAATACACCTTGTAGGGATTTAGACATGCAGTGCTAAATTGGAAAAGCCATTATAAAATCCACTATATGCCAGCCTGCACCCTTTTGAAGTTGTCTATGTGCCTACATGCTCTGCGTGTGTGACAGTATTTATCTAGAAAAAATGTTTTAGTAAAAGTTAAATTTGGCGTAAACATACTTGGTTTGCAGTCATGCACACTGTATGACGCAAATAGGAGTTGTATGTAAAATGCTTTTTTGCAGTCTTCGCATAAAGTTGAACTTTAAACTTAAACTTTGCAACAAGTACCTTCTTTGATGTGAACAGATTTGGTAATGATCATCAGCCTTCTTCATAAAGTGCAAAGTGAAAACAAACACTTTATTTTTGTTCTATCCTTCAAATCCATAAGATGTTTTAAATGCAGTATATAAGATTCATACCAATGAGGTTATACAATATGCATTTAGCTAACGTAATTCATCATTAAAGATGTGTTTTCAATAATGTGATGATCATGTGACACTGAAGAACAGAGTAATGACTGCTGAAATGCTTTGCAATCACAGAATGAAAATACATTAAAACATTAAATAGAAAAGTGCAACTTTAAACTGTAGAAATATTTCACAATATTATTTTTTACAGTATTTTTGCATAAAATAATTCATTGTCATACTTAAAAATATTCCAAAAATCTTACTGACCCCAAACTTTTAAACAATACTGTATACATAATTTACACATATACAGTGTATACGATTATATAAACCTAAATATATACTGTAATTTATGTAATGTTTTTATATAAATATATAATATTCAATTTATATAAATATTACATAAATAAAGAGTATACATGTTTGCTTACAAATTTTGATAATACTGCATGACATTTTTCTCTATCGTAAGGAAGCCATAATAGTGAGTGTAAGTCTAATTAGGTTTCGTAATTGTTATATGGTGATTTAGGAAGGGTGACATTAAGGACTGGCTGCTGTTATCGTCCAGTCAAAGGACAATAATACAATTAAGCAACACAATTACTTGAAAGTCTTAAGAGCTCAGGTGGACCTTTATTCCGCCCCGGTCTCCATCACCCTGACGCTATCCCTGCACTGCCTCAACCCAGCTGCTCATGTAACATACCTAAACACATAAGTGTATACATAAACTGCAGCTCAGTTTCCACATACATTCACGGGAAAATAGAGGAAATAATACATCTAATCTCCAGAATATTTGTCATATTTCATACCTCTTATGGACTGAATATTAAATAAAGGACAATGAGTGAGTTTGTTTAATAGTGTGAATTCTTGTGTGTAGTGTGTGCTGGGTGGCTTAAGGACAAGGTCTGGCCGTAGTTACAAATAATCCATGTCCCTTGGTTTGTCTAATTATTTAATTAGGTCAAGACATCTGATATCCATTGCAACCCAACACAGTGACCGAAGAGCTGAAGGACTCAAACCAAACCAAAGCAACCTACAAATGTAAACAGCATTTCATGAGAATTATTGAAAATGAATGGCTTTAGCGTCTCGTCAAATAGCCCCTAAAGTGTCTAGGAACATTTTTGTCAATTAAATTCACAATGAATGTTGGCTACAGAACAGATACATGCCAATGTCCATTTTTTATTAAACTAATCCAAGATTCTAAAACAGGAAATGTGCTAGTATCATTATGCTCACTCGAAACCCTGTGTCAAACTAAAGCACAAATTTCAAGCTAAAAATACATACAATTTGAGGATATTGCTCAGATTTCTTTTTTTTTTTTCACTGCTATTTTTTCACTTTAATTTCCTTAAATTTCCACTTTAATTTTCCTACTACAGAAATGGACTATCAAGAGCATTTATCTATTTATGTATGACCTATATTTTATTTTATAGAAATCAGTGTTTTTCTATGTTATTACTTTTATACACAAAAAGACCAGAACAGATTTTGATATTGCTGTTTTAAGCTAGATCCCAAAATTCGCTAAAAATATTAAATGTTTATGAATTATTACGTAATGATTTCCAGTTATAACAGTAAAACCTTACACGATTGGAAATGCCATAAATGTATTTCTCAGAGGACTGATTTTGGCCTGCTAGTGGTTTTGGTATTAGTCCCGATCAGCCTAAGGAGCGTATTTTTTTGCTTGCATAATGTGCTAATGCTTAAGCTTTATGTACTGCACCACTGTATTTGATTCACTACATGAAAAAAATATTTAAATATAGTGCAAAAAATTAAATAACTAATTCAATTAATGTTTAAATGTTTGATTGCTTGAACCCATGCTGTCGTTAAAGTGGTCATAATTACAAATAATTGAGCTTATCTGTTCTCTGAAGGCTGTGTAAATGAGTGCTCACTATGAGGTTTGATAGCGCCAGTGTGTCTATATATAACATCCATCTGTTGAGAACTGTATGGATGCAGCCTTAAAAAATGGATTATGCATAAAGAGAGAGGGGAGGGTGAAGAGAGAGTGGGAGATGAGATGCCTAGAGGGTTAAAAGCGGAAAAGGAGGCGAATCTGAGGGTGACAAAACTTCTCAGCAGTTGGCAAGAGAAACATTTCAGTCATTTTTGCCTCGATACACACTGACTAATGAAACACTCTTTGCCGTATATAGACCGGCCAGATGACTGACAGCTCAAATGCTCGCCACATTTAGACCGCAATAGAGAGGACAAGAGTGGTGATGATGTCGCCTAGAAATATGAAGTGGCCGCTAGCGATGAATGCGATTGGACAGTTATTAATATCATTAGCGCTGGATTAGCTCTTTGGTTTTTCCCCACTTCAGTCTCTCTTCTGCCAGTGCTAAGCATTACACTGCTAATCTCATCTCCCTCCAGTAATGACACATTCACTGTCTAGTGTTTACGATCATTTTTGAAAATTACAGAGGAAAACAAAATCATCTAGAGCAGGGTGCGAAGGCAAGGTTAATTCTCTGTGTGAAAAATGGCACGATTTGGGCTTTTGGGGAAGTGCTTACACAGAGTAATGAGGCTACTCAAGGCGTTAATGAGTATGTGGGAATCATTCTGCTTTGAGGTGAATCAAGTAATCGCTTTTCTGAGAAGTATTTTAAGTCATCCGCAGGATGTCGCCTACATGACTAATCATTCTGGGTATGCTAATGGATGCTAATTTATGCTAACATAGTTACACTGGAAGATTATTTCCTATTGGGCCATATGGGGTGAGTGGGTGGGCCTTATTCACACACTTTAAATTCTCATAACAGATTCCCCTCATTTCACTGAGTCAAGACGGAAACCAAGGCAATCCTGGTACCACGGAAGCCAACAGTTATAGCACTGAGCAATAGGAAGTGGGTGGAGAAGCTTCCTCTGAAAGTTCAGTAAAGATCAGGGAGTATCTAGCTGGAATTAAAAAAAGACAGATAGATGGTCTTTTTATCTGTCCTCTTTGCATCTGATTTAGATCAGATTTTCAATCAGATCCTCCGCACAAACAAACTCTTAAAAATCAATTATACACAGTAAAATTTGTCTTTTTTTAAGAGATAGTTCACCCAAATATGACAATTCTGTCATCTTTTACTTGTTACTTCAAACTTGGATTTCCTTATTCTGCGAAACAGATACAAATTTAAGTCATTATTCACTGATAATCTTCCCTTTCAGTGAGCTGTTAACCTTTGTGACTTGATCATTGAATCAGTGAGTTGAACTGGATCAGTCTGATCATTCAGAATGAATCTTTTGTTTCATAAAAAACACTCAGGTTTTGAGTTAATCATTTGTTTCTTCTGCGAAACCGATGCATTTGTGTTTGCAAATGCAATTTCAGTATAATGTATTTTTACCAAATCTATAACCTGACACAAAGGGCCAGAATTACTAACAGCTTGCGCCAGCGCAAACCGTTATAAAATACTGTCAGGATTTACTAAAGACATGCAGTGAAAAATTAGCAATGAAAAGGCATGGACACCATCATTTTCATGGCTGACCTTATTGCATATGCATTTAAAGGAGCATCCCTTTCAGACGCAAAATTTATGGGAGGAGAGTATTTCAGAATTTGTCAGTATTGTATTGTGAGTATTGTCATTCAGAAACATGCCTTTTCATATCACTGCTATGCTGATGACACTCAACTCTACCTGTCATTCCATCCTGATGATCCGACGATAGCTGCTCGCATCTTAGCATGTCTAACAGACATTTCTTGCTGGACGAAGGGCCATCACCTTCAACTCAACCTAGCTAAGACAGAACTGCTTGTAGTTTCAGCAAAACCATCACTTCATCACAATTTCACCTTTCGGTTAGGCTCATCAACCATAACTCCTTCAAAAACAGCCAGAAACCTTGGAGTTGTGATTGATGATAAGCTGAATTTCTCAGAACACGTTGCTAAAACTGCCCGGTCCTGCAGATTTGCATTATACAATATTAAGAAGATCAGGCCCTTTCTCTCGGAACATGCAACACAACTCCTTGTTCAGGCTCTTGTTCTGTCCAGACTTGACTAGACTTCCAGCCAATTCCATCAAACCTCTACAATTAATCCAAAATGCCGCTGCAAGATTAATCTTTAATGAGCCGAAAAGAACACACGTCACACCTCTGTTCATCAGTTTGCACTGGCTACCAATAGCTGCTCGCGTTAAATTCAAGGCATTAATGTTTGCCTACAAAACCACCACTGGCTCTGCACCCCTTTACCTAAATTCGTTACTTCAGACTTAGGTGCCCTCTAGAAGCTTGCGTTCTTCAAGTGAACGACGCATTATTGTGCCATCCCAAAGAGGCACAAAATCCCTTTCACAGACTTTTTCATTAACTGTTCCCATCTGGTGGAATGACCTGCCCAACTCAGTCCGAGCAGCTGAATCCTTACCCATCTTCAAGAAACGGTTAAAAACACATCTCTTCCATCTTTATTTGACCCTCTAACTCTAGTACTCTCTATTATAATTTTATTTTATCTATCTGTCTTCTTTTTAGTTAAAAAAAAACCCAAAAAAAACCCCCCACACATTTGACCCTCTAACAATTGCATATTTATTCTCCAACTGCTAGCTTTTCTTGTAAAACTAACACTAGGTTTCTTTTTTCTATATTCTATCTACTTGTTTTCTTTCTTTTTTTTTTTTTTTAAAAACAACCTTTCTACGTGTACTGCGTTAGGCTAACCAAGACTTGTAATAGCACTTGCATGTTGTTGCTCTTTTGATGGTTTTGATTGCTTCTAATGTCCTTAAGTCGCTTTGGATAAAAGCGTCTGCTAAATGACTAAATGTAAATGTAAATGTAATGTATTTAAATGAATAACAGAGAGCGACAGAGAGAACAGAGAGCGTATGGTAGAATATTGAACATTTCGTTTGCCAAGCCATGACATTTTTAATTTGCTCTGTTCGTTTGCAACCTTATGCTAATTTGTGCTGTTCTTGGTAGATTGTGTTGGTCATTATGTTGCATGAATGTTCTTTAATTTGAGCAATGTCAGTAAATCACCTGCAGAACTTATCACTTCCATGGGTGCTTTTTTGGAATTTGCCTTGTTTTGTAAATCTAGCTCAAAGTATTTATTATTTTAAAGTGCCCCTATTATGCTACCTGAAAAGTTCATAATTTGGTTTTGGAAGTCCCCAACAACAGGTTTACATGCATGCAAGGTCAAAAAACGCTTTCATTTTCTTATAATATGCATTTAATTTTAAGTTATTTCTCAACAAATCTCAAACGATTCATTCAAAGACTCATCTTTCCAAACCCCACCTTTGCATGAGGCTACTCTGCTCTGATTGGTCAGATGACCCAGTCTGTTGTGATTGGTCTACTGTGTACAGTGCACATCAGAAATGAGATGCCCATCACCAGTACTGGAATGCGGTTTATTAATAATAATACACCCTTGACAAAACATTACAGCAGCATACATATAGGCCGTGATTCGTAGGAGCAAACTGGTCTAAAAAAACAAACAAACAAACAAAAAAAAAAAAACGGGCACTGACCCATCAGACAACCGCTGTACAACTTCTGCGCTGAACTCGCAGAGATTGGGGAAGCAGTCGTCAGTGAAATTACAGGAAAACAGCAAAAGGTTGGGATTATACTGCTGTGATACTGTAGTAATTTTAACCACCGATTTTTCACAGCCTCATCTTTTGGAAGTGAAAATAAAGTGAATTCACTTTCACAGCACAGAACACAGCGAATTCACAATATTATGCTATCCACACAAATGAGCTACAGCATTTGAGGGATGTTTTTGTCAGGTGTTCACGCAGAACGTAGGTGGGCATTGTGCATGTATTAGCTTGTGACGTATTAAATTTGCAGAAATGGGATTCGAATTTAAACGACTCATTTCAGCGATTCAGGGTCAACTCTGTCATTGGAGACAATAACTTTATTTATGATGCAATTTCAGCTTTACAAACTTTGCAGAGTGTTTACATTCACATACGTTAGCTATGTTACACACTGCATGAAAGATCATTTTCAAAAATCCATAATAGGGGCACTTTAAATAACATGATCTGTTTAGTAAATAAAACTATTATTAATCAATGTCAAGGAAAAATTTCGAGAAAATGTGAATGGAATCTTTACAATACATTCATAAGAACTGACTCATTCTGCAAGCCATCTATATAGACCTTTTATGTAGCCCCGCCCTTTTCAGCACTGTGTTCATTGTCTTCTCTCATCTGGTTTGTATATTTTTACATACAGATCTATGAATAAAACGCTCATTTTAAAATCTTTCTGGTCTATGGCATTTGTTATGACATCCACTTCAACACTGCAATGCTCAGGATAACTCTTGTTAACTCTACAGTAAGTAAATCACTTCACCAGATAATTACTCTTCAACAGCAGAGCTACCACAAAAACAGAAGTCTAAAGACAAAATTCTAAAGATGGCAGCACACTTGTTTCTCTGACGCATTAGGTGTATACAGAACAACTGTCAATGAAAGCTTAAAATACGCACCTGGATCATAACGTGAAAACATGTGTCTGTGTTAAACCATCACTGTGCTTGTTTCTCATGGAGATTATATCTACTAGACTCAATCCAGACGGTGTAATCCCAGACCCCTACACCCCCTCTTATACAACAGACACAGTGGGATTCATTTATGGATTAGGAAAAACTATCTGCAGTATTATTAGTCTGAATGTACAAAAAACGGAACAGAGACACCTGGTGATTGTAAAGTTAAACTGCAACCAACATCTGAGTCTCTACCTTGGCTTTTTTTGAGGCCTGTGATCAAAAGATGGCCAAACACAAAGAACACACTGTTTTATATAATGTATTAATTATAAAATGATGCGGTTTGGGTGTGTGTGTGTGTGTGGTAGAACACTGTGATCTTGCTGTTCTCACTCCTGCCCTGCTGATTAAATTACGTAACAGTATTAAACCAAAACTCAGTACATGATAAAAAAGGTAAAGATAATTTCATGCAATCTATCTAATCCAATCTTTTACTTCATGAGGCAAATACATTGTTGTGACACCTGTGGACTACTATATTTGCATGTGATGCTTGGTGTAGTCCTACTCTTAAAAAAATGGTTTAAAATAATTAAAATGAAACTTCTGAAATAATTTACTCACCCTAAAATTGTTCCAAACCTACAGGTGCATCTCAGTAAATCAGAATGTCGTGGAAAAATTCATTTATTTCAGTAATTCAACTCAAATTGTGAAACTCGTGTATTAAATAAATTCAGTGCACACAGACTGAAGTAGTTTAAGTCTTTGGTTCTTTTAATTGTGATGATTTAGGCTCACATTTAACAAAACCCCACCAATTCACGATCTCAAAAAATTAGAATACTTCATAAGACCAATAAAAAAAACATTTTTAGTGAATTGTTGGCCTTCCGGAAAGTATGTTCATTTACTGTATATGTACTCAATACTTGGTAGGGGCTCCTTTTGCTTTAATTACTGCCTCAATTCGGCGTGGCATGGAGGCGATCAGTTTGTGGCACTGCTGAGGTGGTATGGAAGCCCAGGTTTTTTTGACAGTGGCCTTCAGCTCATCTGCATTCTTTGGTCTCTTGTTTCTCATTTTCCTCTTGACAATACCCCATAGATTCTCTATGGGGTTTAGGTCTGGCGAGTTTGCTGGCCAGTCAAGCACACCAACACCATGGTCATTTAACCAACTTTTGGTGCTTTTGGCAGTGTGGGGAGGTGCCAAATCTTACTGGAAAATTAGATCAGCATCTTTAAAAAGCTGGTCAGCAGAAGGAAGCATGAAGTGCTCCAAAATTTCTTGGTAAACGGGTGCAGTGATGTTGGTTTTCAAACAACACAATGACATTGCACCCCAAATCATCACGACTGTGGAAACTTAACACTGGACTTCATGCAACTTGGGCTATGAGCTTCTCCACCCTTCCTCCAGACTCTGGACCTTGGTTTCCAAATGAAATACAAAACTTGCTTTAATCTGAAAAGATTACTTTGGACCACTGGGCAGCAGTCCAGTTCTTCTTCTCCTTAGCCCAGGTAAGATGCCTCTGACTGTTTTCTGTGGTTGTCTGTGGTTCAGGAGGCTTAACAAGAGGAATATGACAACTGTAGCCAAATTCCTTGACAGGTCTGTGTGTGCTGGCTCTTGATGCCTCAGTCCATTCCTTGTGAAGCCTCAGTCCATTCTTTGTGAAGTTCACCCAAATTCTTGAATCAATTTTGCTTGACTATCCTCATAAGGCTGCGGTTCTCTCGGTTGGTTGTGCATCTTTTTCTTCCACACTTTTTCCATCCACTCAACTTTCTGTTAACATGGATTGATACAACATTTTTGTGAACACCCAGCTTCTTTGGCAATGCATATTTGTGGCTTACCCTCCTTGTGAAAGGTGTCAATGATTGTCTTCTGGACAACTGTCAGATCAGCAGTCTTCTCCATGATTGTGTAGCCTAGTGAACCAAACTGAGAGACCATTTTGAAGGCTCAGGAAACCTTTGCAGGTGTTTTGAGTTGATTAGCTGATTAGCATGTCACCATATTCTAATTTGTTGAGATAGTGAATTGGTGGGTTTTTGTTACAATGTGAGCCTAAATCATCACAATTAAAAGAACCAAAGACTTAAACTACTTCAGTCTGTGTGCAATGAATTTATTTAATACACGAGTTTCACAATTTGAGTTGAATTACTGAAATAAATGAACTTTTCCACGACATTCTAATTTATTGAGATGCACCTGTATGTCTTTCTGTCTTCTATGAAACAAAAACAAGACATTGAAACCCTTTGAGTTTCAGTTTATGGACAAAAACACTCTTACATTCTTCAAAATATGTTCTTTGTTGTGATGGTCAGAATAATTATTTACATTTCTTCATGTTTTCAGTTAGCTTTTATGTTAGCTGTTATCTAACAGTTAACAGCATTGTGCCAAATGGTTATCTTTAGATCTGCAACACAATATATCATGATAATGTGGTACGTTTCTGATCATACATGACATGAGGAAAGGGGAATTTTGTGTGGGGATATGGCATGACAGCAGAAATAGCCACAAGCAAAGAGGGTTAGGCCTACCTCCAGGCTGTGTACTTCTGTGAGATCCTACACCAGAGATTAACCTCTATAGACATGAATGACAGTGCGAACAGACTCCTTTTTACTCCCTCCAATTAACTATGGTCTTTTGGAGGAAACTTTGTAACCACTGCATTTTTGTTACTGAGGTTTTCCTACATAAACTAACAATCACACACCACATACAGATGTTCAGATGTTGGGTTTGTCTACAGCATTATACTGCTCTGCTTTGTTTAACACGGGAGAATTTACTCATTAGCTCCATCATGTGATTTAACGAGGCGTCTTTGTCCTTTTTCCACAGCAGATGAAGTCAGCGTCTGCTCTGTGTGGCCGGTAGCAGAAAGCAGCGTGTGTCTGGGGGGGGGATCAATCGCCGTTATTGTTGCAGTGTGTTCAGACGGTTTACTCACGCACCGAGCCTCAGAGTAATTAACGGAAAGTAAGAGTTTTGTCTCGACACGTCGCGCTGAATCAAGCGCTAGTCTAATAAGATGAGAAAAATCAAATTATTGTAATTCAATCCAGTAACATCAGTTCTGCCTCGTTGTCCTCAGTAACTATTAGAGTTAAGGCTCGTTCACACCAGATTCGATGTCTATGGATAGTTATAGCAACAGATTAACATCAATTCCACACCAACTGACCACAACGTTCTGTTTTTTAAAAGCACGCGTTGCAGTTTTTCACACGCTTTTTAAAATAGGAAAGATTTTGATTGGCTGATTAATTTTTTTTTATTTGTAACTAGCTGGAGAAAAAAAAAATCTGGAAGCGACTTCCTTATTCTCAAAATCATAACATTTATTAGAATTTTAGTCCTTATAACTCCCGGTGTACCCTTTGGGGTACTGACCCCTGTCATATGGTATTTCAAGACCATTCATTCATTGATGGTATTATATGTAGTGAACAAATACAATACTGCTACTTGACCTTTTGATCTTTTGCTATATATTGTCAGTTCTTACATTTACAAAATAAATACATATTATTACAAATGCCTGTATGACATAAGTTAGGTATTGTTATACCCTACTAGACTCAATCCAGTTAGGTTAGGTTATTGTTGTTGTTCTTCTTCTCTCTCTCTCTCTCTCTCTCTCTTTTATAACGATTTTATTCACCTATTGCAATTACACCAAAAGCACTAGGCATCTACAGACCCCAGGTTGACATTGATTTAGGACAGAAGTTTTCAAACTGCAGTCCGGGGATCCCCAGGATGTAGATGTAGATTGTTGTCTACAATTATGTTGGAAATTAAATAAATAAAAACTTGTTCAATTTTAAAACGCTGGTTGGAATTTATGGGAATAACTGCAATTATTTTATTGTACAGACAGCTGTATTTTTTTTTTTTAGAAATACAAACCATATCTGTTTTTTTATGTAAATGTTTGGTGGGAAAAAAGGTATAGTAATCTTTCTCACTGTTTGCACTGGCTGACAAAAGAAGGTAAAAACTGCTCGGATTGGTATCAGTTTTAAAAAGTGACATCCCGAGTCCCACAATGTTGTTTGATATGTAGAAACATTTCATGCAGAAGTGATTAGATAAGATGGTTCCAGCATCAGGTCAGCCTCTGATAGCAATCCTTTCATCTTTGTGCTCCTTGCTTCTTACACACTGTGCAGAGATAACTGACACTATGATAATAGATTTGAAAGAGATGATGGAGTGTGCAAAATACAAGAGATTGCGAGATTGAAAAAGTATGGCTTGTTTTTGATGACAGCGGTGGGAAACCTGAAACTACATTTATGAGGAGATGGGAAGTCAGAGTGAGGGGGAGATGATGTTTGTGGACTCTTATTAGATTTAGTCCTTTGGTTTCCACTGACTGATCAAATTCAGAAGGACATTTCAATACCCAAACATATGAGTTCATAAAAAATGTTGTTGTGTCTGTAGCAAATATGAATCAAAGGCTTAGTGTTTTTGTATCATGATTATTATTATTATAAGCTTTGTTATGGTTTGTTCAGTTTACAGTTTCTTTTTTCAAGTTCTTTAAATTCATTCCAGTTGAAGGTAAACATGATTGTAAGGTTGCTTCCAACACTAATAAATGCTTTTGTTGTTTCCTCCAAAACAATGCAGTTTCTTTGACTCGCACCCACTCACACAGAAAATGCCTAGACTAAACAATGGAAAACAACTCGCATAAACACACATTCACACCATCCTTTCTCTTTATTACCTTTTGATCTCTCATTCTTGCATACTCACACACGCACAAAATTGAAAGGTTATTTAGGCTAGTTTTAAGACAAACATCAACTTCTAACAACTGCAGTCTCTAACACACACACACACACACACACGCACAATTCTCGTGTCCAAGTTTTTGTAAGTGCAACATTTGAAGAGTGATACTTTGCCTGATCGACTCTTCTGAAATATTACATTATTCCATCAGAAAAACAAACTCCCGAAAAACCCAAAAGCACAAAAACCTACTTATTCTCAACCCAATGCCTCGAAATGACCACATGAAACAAATTAAATGTAGATTCAAGTCTGTAAAATATCATTCCGAGCATTCAAATTAGTGTTCGTTTGTTCTGAAGTTGCTTTGTCTGAAGCCTTAGTAATGGAATATAAAGCAGACGTAATGTTCCACATAAACTGAAATGATTTTTCAGAGCAAAAGCGGAATGATACAATAAAACGGCTTTATCAATGTTAAAGACAGCCTGTAGGTGTGAGAGAAGGTGTCCATTATGACTCTACGTTAGAAAACTTCTACCACACATCATTTCTCCTAAACCACATGCCATCGCTAGTTTAAGCAGTATTTGCTTGTCTCTAGGGCGAAAAGCGGCGCTGGTTGCTGCTATCATCGTGAGCCATGATATGATGTCTTTGCCATTGTGATAAGGTGCTAGTCTAAAAGAGTTAGAACCTTAATTTTGAAACTTGTTGTAAAATGATTGATGCATACACTGCCGTTTATCCCTTGAAAAGCTCGCAAGAACGCAATAACTACCTGCCTCGAAGCATTTGTTTGCTTGTATTACTCTTGGCAAAAGCGTCGCCAGAACCGTTGCCAGTAATTGCTGTTATTTCTTTTCATGTGTGTTGTTCTGATTTCCTGCTGGACTCTAGTGCCTTTAGGTGTGTGTATAGCTGAATAACTGTTGCCGTAGAAACGGATTATAACCACCAGACCCCTCAATTTCCATTTGGTCTTGCTGATCACCTCCGAAAGAAGTCAAGTACCAAGCAGCGATAAGTGGAACTGGCTCGAACTGGAACGAACCAGCCAAAGCTGGTTTGGAGTTCTTCCGAATCCAGCAGGAATCAGCGTGGTCCGAAAAAATGAGTGGAGGTCGTCCACAATGTCCACACATAAATAAATGCAAGTGTTTTATGTACAGTGTCTGTGTAGGTGTCCACCTCCGGTTGAAGTCCATAAAGTCTAGAGGAAATTTTTCCAGCATCACTGAGCTAATACACACACACATACGCTTGCACTCACTCACACTCACACACACACACACTCAAGCACCTTTTATCAAAAGGGAGAAGGAACAAAAACAACAAAAAAGCTATTTGGCTTCTGTTTGTTTCAATGTTTTTAATGCGTTTGTGTTTGCGCTCGTGCAAAATCACTTCTTTCTCAATTTTCTGCATCACAGAACAACCACATCGGCCCTTGCTTTCAAGTGCGACCACAATAAGTTCAAATAAGAATCAGATGTAATTGGATTTTAACGCTTTATAAATTGTCGCCTCGTCAATAGAAAAGTTCAAAATGAGTTGATTTCGACTGTGAGATCGGTTTCTATTATAGACTTGTTTAAACTCATCAAATGAATATTGCTGTTCATCCCTGACGGCAATTACATGATCATCCAGTGGTTTGTACGTCTCTCTGGCAACAGAAACACACAGAGAAAAACAAATACTTTTGGAATTGGATTAAACAGTGCCTCTGTTTTTTTTTTTTTTCTGGGTTCGAGTAACCTGAACTCCTCGACGGTTTCATTTCAGTTCTCATCAAACAGAATCCGAGACGCTTTTAAACTTTTAACCTGCCAATTCACAGATAATGGAGCCATCAAACCTTCAGACCGAAGTAAAGATCCGCTCCGCCCCCGAGCACCGAAGGCGCCACACAAACGCATAAACACACAAAAACGCACACACACACAAACAAACAATCCGCACTATTGTAACTGAAATGGCACAGTTCTCATTATGGTGTATTAGTATTGTCTGCGTGACACGCAAAGTGTGTCACTGTTATAAGACATGGAAACCACTGTTGAATTGTGGGCTGGTGCTTGACACTCTGTAAGCTGCTGCAGCATCAAGTGTTCCATTTCCCATTGCTTTCCTAGTCTTTATCTGCAAACTTATCGGCCCTGGACCCTTCCTTTTCCCCCCCCAAGGCCTCGATGGTATGCGACGTTTAGGAGGTGGATGCTAGGAAACTGAAAGGGCGATGAGGAAAAGTGATGCCACGGTTAGGAGAAGGCGATCTCTGGATGGACTGCTACCGCTGATACTCTTCTCCAATTTTGGGACCTCAGGATTATCGTAGTCATCTGGAAAGAGACAGACAGAAAAAAATTAACAGCTGAGGTCTAGACACTAATGTTGCGTGACTCACTAAGGTATAGGAAACCCTCTGACCAACTGAGGCCTAAGGGAAGGAGTTAAAAATAAAACGCAGTGACTCAGGCAGGTATGTACTGAAGGTGTCTGTGTTCATGTGTAGCTGTAGACAGGCTTCATTGTGAACACAACAAACTAAAATGTAACTATTATCATGACAAGAGGAGTGTCCGATGTGCCCAAATAATCTATGGAATTCTGTTACATCAGCAAAGGAGACGGACAGCTAACAAAACCGGTTTGTCAGTGTCTGCGACTGTGAGCAGGTGTCTTCCAGTTCACTGACGCTGTGATAGACAAGTTCATAAACACACGTCTTCACTTTCAGGTCACAAGGAATAGTGTGTGACGCAAACTGGCTGCCACGAACATCTCCAGACACGCACACAGTATGTCTGTGTGTTTTGACAGAATAATATGATGTTGTTACACACAGACAAAAGATGTGACAGTTGTTCCAGACACGTCTGGGGTGCTTATTTTCCATTTATCACTGAAATATTTATTACAACTGTATTTAACAGTGAGTTTTAGTATTATTATTTTTCTGTAAATTGTTTATTTTAAAAAAAATCATATTTATAAATAAATTATATGTATTATTGTAATATTGTGAAGTATTATTACAATTTAAAATAACTGTTT
The DNA here is from genome assembly GCA_021397915.2 of Tor tambroides. Lineage (NCBI taxonomy): Eukaryota > Metazoa > Chordata > Actinopteri > Cypriniformes > Cyprinidae > Tor > Tor tambroides. The sequence goes on from JAFVLL020029769.1 coordinate 23,516, forward strand.
TCTACTGTAATAGATTTTAAAGTGTCACATGATCTTTATAAATCATTCTAATATGCTGATTATTATTGGTGGTCAGTATTTAATAATGGTTGTTCAGTGGTGGTTGTTTAATAATGGTAGTGTATCATGGTTTCCATACAAATAATTATCAGCAAAAATGGATTTCAACATTGGTAATTATACAAAAATTTTCAATAGTCTTTATTTTTTATTTTTGTGTTTTAAATAATATCTTGACAGATTAATAATTTAAAAGACACTGTGCAAAGAAAGTGCATTATTATCACCATGGCTGAAGAATGTTTGATTGACACGAGTCCTTGGATGGCAGGCAGGAGAGAGAAGCTGTGTGGGATGTTCTGGAACATGGTGTTTACATGCTGGAATTCAACACTCTGTGCCAACATGCACTGATACAGTCTCATGACCTGGATGAATAGACATTTCTAGCTTGTACGTTTGCTGGAATTAGTACTGCCATGTCATGTGACTTAATCAGCTGATCAGATGTAAGTGTTAAGTTGTTTTTCTCCATTGGAGAATGGATTACAGAGAAATTTGATAAGTTTGTCCCATCGATGACCCAAATGGGAAGTCAAATCTTACATTACAGTACACAAAGATCTTTGCATCTCATAGAATATCACAGTAATGCTTTACAGTATAAGGTTCAAACAGTTAACATAAGTTAATGCATTAGGTATCATGAAACAATGATTTTTACAGCATTTATTAATCTAGGTTAATATCAATAATGTCAAAATTCAAGTTTTTTTTAATATTATAATATATTAGCTACTGCCATTTTCTACAACATGAAATGTTAAAATCACTATCATTAAAAACTTCGGACTCAGTAAGAGTTGAGTTGATCAAAATTAATCAAAAGTGAAAAAACCTATTTAAAAAATGCTGTTCTTTTAAACGTTCTATTCAAAGAATTCAGAAAAAAAAATAGGTTCACAAAAATATTAAGCAGCACAACTATTTTCAACTGTGATAATAAAAATAAATAAATAGTAAGAAGAAGTGTTTCTTGCGCACCAAATAAACATTTAATATATTAAACGTATATTAAAACAGAAAACAGTTGTAATAGTAAAGAAAATAATAAAGAAAAACTGTGATAATACTTTTCAATATCACAACTGTTTTCATCCATTCAAATAAATCCTGATCAAATGAATGCAGCCTTGGTGAACGTCTTTCAAAAACTTGATTAATAAATAAATAAATTGCATGGACCTCAAATGGTAGTGTATATGTAGAAATGAATACCATCCTAAAATAAAACTTATAAAAGTATTGTTCATTGTTAGTCCAGGATATCTAACATTAAACAATATTGCTTAAAACAAGCAGGAAATGGTTTGTTTTTATTGTTAAAAAAAAGCCTATAAAGAGAATGGAATTAGCACAATGCCACACACATCTTCTTGCTCTGCATTACTCCCTAAAGGCCAAATAAAAGCTCTCTTCGTGTTTATTGTATCTGTATTTGTGATTGCCTGCGTGTTTGTGTGACTAATATGAATTCCGACTGTGGCGTGAAACTTACTGCCATTAATGGGACTAACTGCTCCAGCAGATTTACAGAACTGACATTAAGAATCCTGCAAATGAGAATTTATGTTTCTAACAACTTCAGAATCCAATTTTATTTAAATTATTAAAAGAAAAAATGTTTAAGCACTTAATTTAAAAACACTTGCAGCATTCTAGAGTTTCCTGTGGCGGTTTTTGATTTGTTTATAGAAGTTTAGTGTACAATTTCGAAATGTATAATTTCCATTGGTTCTTTAAGTTGGTCAATACTAATGGGACAGCAGTGAGCAAGGATGAGACTTTTTCTTTTGTCTATTGGACACAGATGTACAGAGCTGTACCGAGATGTGTGGCTTCCTGAGACCCGGCTGGCCTCTTGCGGTTGTTCTCTTCCCCTCTCTGGCCTGTTTGAAAACTGAACCCCCCGGTCGGAGCAAGCGGGAGAGAGCCGCTACTCAGATTCCAGTTATTGGAAATCGTTGGGTGGCTCCGACCCAGAGACGACCCAAAACACATCCACATCCATCTGTCTCAAAACACACGCTTGGAAAAAACACGAACAGATCGATGCCTCTTTATTCCCTAAAAACACTTGAAGTCAAATCAATTTCTTTTCTCTAATTTAAATGGTGCGGTTGTCGCTGTCCTTGAGTCGGGTTACGGTGGGGATGAGGAAGTGCAGGATGTGACTGTAAGGCTGGGAACTGGAGGGCTAGTTCTGCCACTGCTAATCAACGCTAACACTAGCCTCAGCGCTAATCAAGCTAACTATAGCCAGGCAGCTCACGCGTCGTTTGCCTTTTAGCTCGTGGCTTCATTAGTGTCACTCAGATGTGTGTTAGCAGATAACTGCTGTGTTTGTTTGGTGTATGCCGTGTGCACAGGAAAAGCAAATTAGAGTTGATCTCATATGCATTTTTATTACACATTCAAATCACATGAAGTGGATTTGGCTTTTGTAACTTGCTACCCAATTTGATTTATAACAATAAATGTGCTCTAACGCACACGCATGATTTATGAGCTTGCTGTGTAGCTAGGAAAGAGGCGTGTGGATGCCACAGAAACCTTGGGTGTAAATGTCAACTTAGTCAGTGATTTATATGCATATGTATAAGTGTCAGTGTGGTCCGTCTGTTGTGTGTGTAACTCACCGAGGTCATCGATTTTGATGTTGGGTCTTAGAGTGTAGTCTGGCTCCGTGGGCTGGGGCTCATCATCTGAATCAGATGCTGGAAGACATGAAAGGAGAATCAGAACACACTCTCTCCCCTCTCTCTGAAGGATCTTATACATGCTCTCAAAGGACTTGGGAATTTATTTGTAAGCTCCTCTAGGTCATACGAAGCGGTGAGAAAGTGATAGGGTAGTTAGTGTTCCCAGTTCGGGCTACATACAGCAAAAGGATGGGACGTGAATCACGAAACAATAGTCCACTATTCGACTACTTGTCTAACAGCTGTTTTGTCTAGGGCAGTGCTTCCCAAACCTGTCCTGGAGGCCCCCTGCCCTGCATCTTTTGATTTGTCTCCCTTATCTAACACACCTTATTCCACTCATCAGCTCGTTAGTAGAGACTGCAAGAACTAAATTGGGTGTGTCTGATTAGGCTGGCCGCACACTACAGGATTTTAAGCCCGATTTGCACCCCCGAATGATCGGGGGGGTGGGGGGGGGTGGCCTGATTCACGGCTTGTCGCAAGTGTTTTTTGTCCAAAAATCCTCTATTGTGTGCTGTCATTATGATTATTTATCTGCTCCCGATCAATGATATTACGCAGCGCCTGAAAGTAGTCCCCAGCTATATCATAACTAGTTACCTAGCTGGGGACTACTTTCAGGCGCTGCGTAATATCACTGCGCCTGCTGCACCCCTGGTACGGCAGCAAAGTTCCTTGATCATTACGCTGGAATGAGAGTATAGTTCCTAGCCATATCGGCCTAGAAAATCGCAACTTTTCATTTTCCGTGGGTCTTAGTACACGATGTAACTACAGAAGAGTCAAGCTTTAAATAGGAAAATTATTGAAACTCTTTGGTCATTTTTGAGCGAGATGCTAAATGGTCTAATCCGATTCAATGACCTATGCTAAGCTAAGCTAAAAGTGCTACCGCCAGACCCGGAGATCGGCTGAATGGATTCAAAAACAGTAAAACTCAACTGTTTGACTCTAGGGGAGTTGTAAAATGAGCCTATTTTCAAAAAAGTGGAGTGTTCCTTTATGCATCCCATTACGCACATTGTGTTTTTTAAGATGGTGTATTAAGTTCAAGTTTTAAAACTGCATCTCAAAACTACTACTTTTTTGTTTCATTCTTTTTTAGCTCAGTGATTCTCAATCTTGGTCTTAAAGGCCTCCGATGACTGCACATTTTATCTCTCTAATCTAACACACCTGATTCAACTCATCAGCTCATCAGTATGTAATTTTCCACATCCTTATAAATACATCAGCCCTGCTTCAGCCCTTTGAACTCAAGGCATTGGAGTTCAGACCTGACTGAGCAGGACTAACAGATTTGACTTGACACAAGAACTCAGAGACTCCAAGAGAGAGGGCAGAGGTTAAGACAGCACACAGTATGCTCTCTCTTTCTCTCTCTCACATACTGGATTATTATTAATGAACATGAGCACTGACAGAAAGAGAGGGTGAGGGGTTAAAATAACACTCAGTGCCAGCAAACTGACTGTGAGAGAACATGAATCCTGACAGCACCTGGAAACAAGAAAGAAGAGGGAGAGAGAGAGAGAGGGAGAGAAGGAAGAAATGACAGAGGAGGAGCAAGTTATAGCAGTGTTTCCCAACCCTTTTTTGTTTTATATACTACAAAAGCCTTATATATGTAAGTATGGTTTTTTAAAACTGTATTCAGCTTGATATTGTTTCAACTAGCTAAGACATTTTAAATTGTTATTTTTACTATTTAATTGGATTTTTTATTTTATTCTCACAAATTCTGTTATATACACAAAAAATGTGCCATCGGTATGATTTTTAAAAAAAATGTTTTTGAAAAAATGTATGCTTTACAAAGGCTGCATTAATTTTAACATTAGTAACATTGTGAAAAGCTATTTGAATTTAACTCTTTTCTATTTTAATATATTTCAAAAGGGTATTTATTCCTGTGATAGCAAAGCTGAATTTTCAGCATCAATACTACAGTCTTCAGTCAAAGATCTCAAAGGATCCTTCAGAAATCATTCTAATATGCTGATTTGGTGCTCAAGAAACATTACTTACTTTTAGAATCAAAGTTGAAAACAGCTGTGCTGATTTAATATTTTATGGACATACAGTTCAAAAGAACAGCATTTATTTGAAATAGAAATCCTTTGTAACATTTACTGCGTTTGATGCATCCTTTCTAAAGAAAAGAAAAGAAAAGAAAAGAAAAATCTTACTGACCTCTAACTTTTGAATGGTAATGCAGGTTTAACAAATCAAAATCAAAATCTTTTCAAGTAGCCCTGAGTTGAGATTCACTGTAGTGCCAAACAACAACATTAAGATGTGAAACCTAGTGGGAAAAGAGAGGGAGAGAGTGTGCTTTCTACGTAAACAGATTGATTTAATTCTCAGAAAGACAGCTAGAAGAGTTACAGAAATACGGACTGAGTGCACTTCATAAATGGGCTGACAGGTGGATCAATTGACTGAAAAATAGAAGAGTTGGATGGATGGATGAAATGATGGAATGATGGATGGATGGACAGACAGATGGATAGAGGTCGATACCTGTTGAGCAGCAGACATAGACTCTTAATCTCAGGCAGCTCCGGCCGTGGTGATGAGTGGGTGTGGCTAAAACAAAACAGCAAAATGTCAGTCATCTGTCAATCATCAGAAATAGGTTTCATAAATGTAATATTCCGTAGTACTGTACATCCAAAGAACACAGCCAAATGTTAAATAAGTACAAATATCAGTATCTAGTAACAAAAAAAAGTTGTAGTTGTAGCTTGTAGTTTTGTATTATGGTAACTTATATTGTAATGCATGCAAAAGGTTATACAAATACAGTAGTGTGCATAGTGTTAGCACTGTGTACGTACATATATAGGCTACTTTTATGTAGTAATAATAATAAATATAATAATAATAATAATAATAATAATAATAATAATATTTATTATATATAATGCACTTACAGTAATATAATTAAGCTGAGTTATAAAACTTGATATACTCACAAATAGTTGAATCTCACACAAAATATGTAAAAGAAATTTCACCCCAAATTCAACAAAAATAAAAAAGTATTAGTAATATTTTAATAATTTTAACTTAGCACTAAATATGTTTATGTATAAATAATAATAATAACTGTTACTATTATTATTATTATTATTAAACTCCCAATATTCTCATTAGCAATAATCAATTAATCATGTTTGTAACACTATTGCAGTAGCTATTATAATATATAATATAAATTTTACCAAATTTCTATATATATATATATATATATATATATATATATATATATATATATATATATATATATATATATATATATATATATATATATTTTTATTTTTTTTTTCCATTTTAACTTCTAGTCAACATATATTAAAGGCAGGGCAACAAATAGTACTACTATGTTGAATCACTTTTTCACATTTTATCCATTTAAAAATCTGGGGTCTGGGATGAAGTGCTTAACTGTAAAAAAAATAATGTAGTAATGCAAAATAATTATTCTATTATTGTATTCTAAACCTTTTTTGAAGAAGAATATAATTTCTTATTTCTTTCTTTTTGGTGGACATGTACTGGACTTGGAAGCATGTATAGCTGAGGTAAAGCACACTATATACTCACAGATATAATAATACTCCTGCCCGACGTGGAACTCGTAGCCGAGCGAGAAGGCGCTGTAGCGCTGGAACTTTTCAGAGAATTTGATTGGTGCGTGCGGGGCGTGGGGACGGTTACACTCCCAGCGTTTGAAGCCCAGCTGCGGGTCACACGTACGGTAACCACGATAACTGACCATGTAGAGCACGTACTGCTCGGCGACGCCTCTCTGGCTGCTGTTGTAGTGAGGACAGTAGATATCCAGATAGTCATTGACATTCACCTGCACCGTGTAGCCCTCCTTACGAAGTCTGGTGACAAAAAGAAACACGCAAAAGATGGTCAGCTACTGCTCATACAGTATGTCCAGCCGAAAAAAATAAAAATAAAAGGCAAACATGACAGCTTTACGTATAAGCACCTGCAAAACCATTTCCAATTTCCTGTATTCCAATTTTCTGGAGACAGAATAGGAAATAGGAATAAAAACAATACAAAAGAAAACAAAATAGAAACTATAATATTTACTAAACACTACAATATTTAAATATAACAATTGTTTTCATTTTAAACATTTTTAATAATTATTAATAGTTATAATATGAGGTATTAGCAGTCATGCTGCAGGACATAAGTATTATTATTACAAATATTTTCGAATCATTGACAAATTGCTTAGTTCTACTAAATGCATAGTAGATGTCTGCTAAACGCATATTATTTTAGCAGTCATTATAATTTTGTGCTTTCGTAATTTTTATTATTTATTGTAGATATTTTTGTGTGTAGCTTTTATTTTTATTTCAGTTTTAGTAATTTTAGTTACTTCAGTTTTATTTCACTCATTTTAATTTCAGTTTCATTTTAACTTAAATTTATTTTAATTAATGAAAAAATGGTTTAACTGTTTTATTTTTAGTTGGCAATAAAACCGCAGGATAGTGCTGTCATCCAAAATCTATACTTTACCTACTACCTTGAGAGTGCTGCAAAATATGCTTAAATTACACAAAATGTTTAGAAGACCAGTGAAAACACACATTTTGACACCAGAGGACAAGGATACAGCTGAGAACAATCATTTGCTCTCTCCAGCAGCCAAGCTAAATGTGAGAACAACAAGAAATGCCCTCACATTTGGAATCAGTCAAGCACATCTGATTTAAAATGGCAAGAGGTCAGGTGCAGTTGATTTCACATTCTTCCAAAATGAAAAGCAAAAAAGAGATCGTCTCAGCCCCAGTGACCTCTCCATGAGGAAATGATCCAGTGATCTGAGTGGAGCTCATGCACTAGATTATTTATGTATAGCTACATTTACAGTTATAATCACTACACAGGATGAAACGGCTAGTTGTAAATTATTATACACGCAAACAGGTCTTTTCTTTTCCTTCAAGGTTAAAGGAGGACAAAATAAGTTTTCACGTGATTATGGATGCCTTTTCTTCGGCTGAAGTTCAGGCAGAATCAGTACAAGCTTGTATCAGACATTTGCATTTCGGGGGAAGCTCCCTCGGGCCTGTGAGACAGAATGAAGGTGAGCATGGAGAAGCGAGAGACGAGTGATGGCTGTGTTGGGACCTGTAGTAATATATTGTTATACCGCTCCAGTGCGCAGCTGTATTGACAACGAGTCTCACCATTCCAAGACGGAGTCTGATGAAAACGCGCGTAACGCAACGTTTATAAACAACGAGGAGCGTTTGCGCCAAGTGAATGCAGCTCTCGTGGGACGTGTCATACTGCAGGCTGGAAAAGTTGCAGTGCAAGTGTCAGAATTCAAACCCCAGCCGCGGTCCCTTCTTCACTGCACTCGTTTGTCAATGTCACAGCAGTAGACACCGAGAGGATGGAGTGAAACTCAGCGAGTTATTGCAGTAATAACGACTGACCAGCAGGTGTCAGTATTTAGATGCCAAATGAATTTCAATTTCTTTTCTTCAGTTCTAGGCCACTTCTCCAGGGAGATTATTATTCAATTATTAAATGAAGATCAAAAACGCTGCATTAACGCCTCTCCCCCTTCGTTTCTGATCCCCACTCACTCACACACTCCTCTCATTCAATTCCTCCGTCTTACTTCTGGCTTTTAAATGATAATATGGTGAGTGAGTGAGTGCAATGTATGATGCCTGCCTCTATCACGCCACACCCCTCTATATACACACACGTACATCCGGGAAAAAAAATAAAATAATAATAATAAAAAAAATAAAAAAAATAATTATATATATATATATATATATATATATATATATATATATATATATATATATATATATATATATATTTTATTTATTTATTTTTTTTCACTCCAGTAAAATGGTAACCTATTCAATACATGATAGGCATGTAAAATCATAAACCATGATAAGCATTTTGTTAATTGTTACTAGCAAGCTGTTGGTATTACCAATCAGTATAATAATAATAATAATAATAATCTCTTCAAGATTCTCACACTGTTTGCAGAAGGTCCCATGTGGAAAACCGGTGCTAGTTGTCACACATTTTACTCATTTATGAGTAAAAAATAAGTTTTTGTTTAAAAAAAAAAAAAAAAAAAAAAAAAAAAAAAAAAAAAAAAAAAAAAAAAGGTTTCCAGTATTATTTGACAAGAGGAAAAAAAAATTAAACACAAAACACATTAAACACATGTCGACCAATCATGTAGCAAGTCGACACAGCGTACTGTGTAAGTTGTCACAGTAGAATCTGCTGTTAAAACTATAGCCCTACAAAATGTAAATATTTAACATTTGTGAAACAAAACCATTCATTAAAGATCATTATCATAATCATTGTTTTTCCAATAAATATTGCAATCAACACATTTCAATTCTAATTAAATGAATGGTTAACATTTAATATCTACCCTCGACCTTTGCCAGTGTGGTTGTAGTTTTATTTTATTTTTATAAGAAAAGAAACAGAAAAATAGTGACTGACAAGAGAAGCCAGACATATTATAGAACATTAAATAAATATTTTAATGCCTGTGTATACATGCAAGCATCTTTCTTTATAACCACACAAATGAAGCATACCTTTCAGATTTCCTTCATAAATCTTCTATTTGTATTTCAAGGATAAATCACACAAAAGAAGCCTTTTTTAAAGCACACAAAAAAGCCTTTTTTCTCTTTCTTTACAAACTTTCAGGAGTGCAGGGATGCTGACAGAACAATCACAGGAGGAAGACTGATGGAAGGCAATCTGCAGTTGTGCTTTTATCTACTAGGGGGCGATGAAGAAAGGAAACGTAAACCACCGTGAGAGATTTAAAATCACTAATAATGAGTATTTCAAAAATGTCTGCAACACATTTCCTCCTCAGCTCAGAGTAGTTACCTCTCTGTCTACAAGAGCAAAACACTGGAACTGTTTAGCTAACATTTGAAGGCACATATAGCCTACATACACACAAGATTCACGTGATTGTATGTGTGTGTACAGACAGATTATGTGGGTCCAGCATGCAAGATGCTGAGCTGGGCAGTAAGGGATTTTGGGACAGCAGGTTAGAGCAAGATCAAGACTCAGTGGATCAATGTCACTACAAGAGAGAGAGGAACAGAGACTATAAGCTTCTACAAGAGAACAAAAGCCAAGAAATCTGAAACACAACTGCCCATATAAGCGTTTTAGTTCGCTTCATTAATCAAATGTTGCAAGTACACCAAGAAATCCCATTATTACAGTCCATTTCTTGTTTTAGGACACATATTAATTAAAATCCTAATCCTGTCCATGGAACGTGAGTAAGATGCACATTTCTCATAGTTACATATGTGCAGAATGATTGTGCCTACAGAGCATATCTGTAATGAGCGAGAGAGAGAGAGAGAGAGAGAGAGAGGGGGGGGGAGAGAGAGAGAGAGAGAGAGAGAGAGAGAGAGAGATGGCAGAGCTGAATCAGCACCACAGGAGAAACAGCAGCTCTCTTCTCTTCCCTCGTTGTTCTTTTCTGTTCTTCTAATTAACCCCCTCAATCCGTTTAATTAAAGGAGAGCATCTGTCCTGCGAACAGTTGACAAAACACATGTGAGGGGCACGTTAACACACACAAACACACACACATCCACACACACACATGCTGCGTTCTATAAAGGACACCTGCAGATCTACTGATGACTGTGGACTAGAAGTAAGTGTTTAGTTAACTTACAGACCTGCATCAAGTCAATTAAGAAGTATCACATGAGCAAGAGCGCTGTTGCTCTGAATATCATGTGATATGTCTGCAGGTAATCACAGCTGTGCTGTTATTCAGACCAACAGCACGATTTTATACAGTAGTTCAATGAACAAGTTCATAATATGTAACTTAAATTTTCGATATCATTTTGCAATTTACCTTGTCTAATTTTGCTCTGTGAATGAAAATAGTTCCATATGAAGCCAAACCAAACATGTACAAGTAGTGTGTTTCGTTCCTAAATGAATAAGTATTTTGAACCAACCAGTCTAATGATTCAATGACTCACTCACTTGTTACAATCCTGAATGAATCTGTTTTTGAATAATTCACTAGAGTAAATAATTCCATAAATTACTCACGTCTTACATTTCTGAATGGATCAGTTGTGTTTAAATTAAGTAAACATGTGTTAATGACTCACTCACTTATTACAATACTGAATAAATATTTTTTAACAAATAGCTTTAGTGAATGATTCAGTAATGAATGAATGAATACATCAGTGTTAAATCTGAATGAATCACTTGAGTAAATGATTCAGTAACTCACTTGTTACATTCTTGAAGGAATCAGTGTTTCTGAATAAATCACTTAAGAAAATTATTTAATAACTCATTCATTTGTTACATTCCTGAATAAGTCAGTGTTTCTGAATGAATCACTTGAGTAAATAATTCAATGACTCACTCATAAAGACAGTCACTTGTCGCCACCTACTGGAGTAACAATATAACTTACAGAAATCAATACTGAAAGTACTGGTTTATATTACCTTATTATTTAAACATTTTAATTATTCTTTATTCCGTGACTGGCACTATAGCCAAGACTGCCATTATAGTGCACCCTCAAAAAATAGGTGCTTGATTCTCCCATGTTTCTTTCACATCTCCATTTTGTCTCCCATCTAATTATTTGGTCAGTCCCTGTTCTCATTATGTGCACCCCTCTTTCTCTTTTTCTCTTTACTCGTCCTTTCTTTCCTCCTCAACAGCGGTAAATTATTGAAAGGTTATTAAATTCAGAGGCATCATAGAGCCGCTGGCGCCGGCTCACACACATGCATGCGACTGCAAACGTGCCACATACCACCCGATAAATTTAATCCGCAATTCCACTCTTTGCAGCCAAACAGACACTTACTATTCACTGGGTTCAGAGCAGGTTTTTTAATCAATCAAACTTTCTCGGAATCAGTGTTTCAGCCGAGAGAGAGGATGAGTGTGTGTTTGGTTTTAAATCTGCTAAGGAATTGATATGTGTCGGTGGGGGGAGAGTTCAGCCGCTGTTACCTGCTCTCAAGGCCGACCTCATCACCGCTCCCCTCACATCAGCAGAGTGTGTGTGAGCGTAAATCACACACACCTCCACTCACTTCCCCTCGTTTCAAAGCCCATTTGCCACAGGCAATTAGAAACCAACCAATCTCTCGCTCTCTCCTGCTTTAACTCCTCTCCGCGGCTCATTCTCTGCATCCCACTCCTTTCTGCTATTCTCCTTTCTCTTCTCTCTCACTCTGTATTAGCGCAGTCACTCAATGTCACAGGCCTGATGGCGAGTTTTAGCCTTTTGAACTGTACTAATCCAACAGATAAATTCACATTCTCACACACACACACACACACACACACACACACACACACACACACACACACACACACACACACACACACACACACATATATATATAAAGTGCCACTTTCTGACGTTGGTCAATAATACCTGAAGTTTAAAGTCAACCTGGGAGACTCTGTTTATTAAACAGAGGGTGCAGACATGATTTTCAATAGACACAGTATTTCATCTTTTTCAATATATTAGTTCAGTCTAGCCATTTTCGATTTTCTTCTTCGTCACCTCTACACAGAGACCGATGAACCGGCCTCACACACGCGCACACACACACACCCCGGTCCTCGGTTTACTGTTTATTACCCCCTTTCTCCTGAACGACAATGAGGATATGGCTCTCTTGCTCTCCTCTGCATCTTTCCTTCACTCCCTCGCTCTCTTTATTGCAAGTTCAAGTAAGTTTACGGAACACAGCTCCCCTCTGAGCAATGAAGAGAGAGAATGTATGTGTCTGTTGGGCCTTGTTTCTTTGTGTGTGTGGGCACGTCTCTGTTTATTCTTGTATGTTATTATATATGTTATTATATCAACTGGGGGCAGTTGATCTCCCATCATGCACATGGAAAGCAAAGCCTTTAAGCTAAATGATTGCTCAATTATCTGTTTTGCGTTGTATAACTTTGGGATTATGCATGCTTGACGTTTTGCCAAAGCCTGTTAATTATGTCATATGTGCTGTTATGGCCGCTAGCCATTGTCCTGCTTTATGAGGTTGTCTTAAATGTGTTGAATAAGCTCTGTTGGCCATATCGAGTGCAACAGTAACCGCCCATTTTGTCAGCAGCCTTGGTTCTGGAAGTGTTTTCCCATTGATTTTCTCCACAGGGATTTTATAAAACTCTTCAATAAAGAGTTCTAGTCCATGAACAAAACCACCCAGCTTTAAGATGAATCACAACATAACATTTGGTTCAAAGCTAAAATATAAACAAAACTGGGAAAAATGTCTTTTTATAAGGGAATGAGCAAAGCATAAAGACATGATCCCAAATTTATGGCATGATACAAAACAATTGATTTTAAATGAATTGGTTATGTGTAACATATGGGTAGTTGACGTATCAACGTGTCCTATGGTGTGACAGCAAAAATGTAAAAAAAAAAAAAAAAAATTTAATTAAAATAAACTAACATTGAAGATAAACCTCTCTCATGCTGTTTGTAACTCTAAGAATGAAGATACATTTTTCTCAAGTTATTTGTAGTTTGTTTTTTCTACATTTTTTTGTATGTCACACCATAGGACACAGTCCAATTTTTATTTGTCAACTACCCACATACATTTTTTTTATATTAGCCAAATCTTTTTCATGTCCCCTGTGCACCATCAGCATATTAGAATGATTTCTGAAGGATCATGTGACACTGAAGACTGGAGTAATGGCAGCTGAAAATTCAGCTTTGCCATCAAATAATTTTTTTTTTAAGTATATTAAAACAGAAAACAGTTGTTTTAAATTGTATTATTTGACAATATCACTATTTTTTACTGTATTTTATCAAATGAAGTGGATGGTTTGGATGGTCTGGATTGGTGGATCTTTCTCTAGTGTACTACTTCACTTGAAATTTTGCAAAAAAAATTTTTTTAACGAAGTTGAAACCATGCTGACTGATGGCTTCAAAAGAAGCACATATACCTTTGATTAATAGCCTTGGAGCTCATTGTTAATGTGAAAGTTTTGAAAGGTTTCTACAGAAACAAAGTTTCTCTATCAGAAATAATAATTCAGTTTTTACTTGTGCTTTATTTTTATTTTTAGTTTGTATAGACACTTGATATTTTTATAGTGTACATCTGGCCAGGGTGACATTGTGGCAAGATAAAGAAGACATTTGTCAAATATATTGATCGCAAACTTCATATAAAGTTCACATCCTACCATTTTGCCTCTATCTTTGTATGTTACATCGTCATAGCAAGAATAACCACAAAGGAAGGTCTATATAATAACTGTGTTGTTTCTTCTAGACACCAAACAGCAGATGGGAACTTTAGCTAACGTCACCTGCTTTTCAGATCTTTCTCCAGAATAAAAGCATTTCTCCTATAGTGTTTCAGAAGAGATCTTAATGTTCCAAACTGTGCTTAGATTTGCCAATATCCTCAGATCTGCAAGGAAACATCAGAGATTTCAATATGAATTCAAACACTTCATAATGTGAGCGCTATCTGTATTGATTTCTTAAGTTTGCCTGCCCATCCAGTCCTGAAGGTTAATGGTAAAAAGAGGAGGAGATAGGGAGGTGGAGGGGTCAATTCGGGAGAGAAGAATTGTCGCTAGGACATCACAAAGACTGCTGCTTATACAGGTGCATCTCAATAAATTAGAATGTCGTGGAAAAGTTCATTTATTTCAGTAATTCAACTCAAATTGTGAAACTCGTGTATTAAATA
>JAFVLL020029770.1:0-12831 GCA_021397915.2 Tor tambroides
GAGAGACCCGCCCAAGAGAGACGTGTAGCTCATGATTTTCTGTCACAGGTTTACATGTGACGGCCATTTCTTTGACCATTAGTCTTGATTATTTGTCCCAAATTTGACAATGTCCTTCCACAGTTGGAATTATCAATAAGTGTTCCTTTTGTTTTAATGTTGCAAGCTGTTCTGTGAAAGAGTTGGTCGGTTTGCTTGCTTCAGACTAGTGGTGCCAGAATCTAATTTATGACATTGTCCTGTTTTCTTGGTGGAATTCCAGCACTCAGGTTTCAGTGTTCTGATGCATCTTAAATTTGTCTGACTCGGTCTCTGATATCCTACAAGATCTTCAGTCAAAATCATGGCAAAAATGGTCTTCAGATTCCCACTGGTCCTGGTTATTGCTTATGTTAATGGTGACTCTGTCTGAATGTCATCAGCTGTAAATGCTTTCGTGAAGCTTATTGACTTTAAAACCCTCGGATGGCACTTATCTGAACAGCGTTTGACTTTAGGAAGGAAAAGTTCAGGCGATCTAACCTTTTAAAGTCAGCTTTTGGTAGCTTAAGACTGTGAGGTCTCTTAAGTCAAGCTGTGATCCCATCAACTTATCCCATTGAAATCTTTTTCTGTCTGTCCATCCGTGTGAAATGTTAGTATTTCAAACATACACAGATACCCTTTTCTGACCTTTAACCTTTAAACTCTCTCGCCTGAGTTGTTCAAAGCAGAAAGGCTGTGGAGGTTTAGTCTCTATGTATTTGTTAGCAATACTCAGAACCTATAGATGCTGACCATCTGGTTTTGATCAGAGACAATGGCTAAACAGTTTTAATAATGCTTCTATCTTCTAGTTTTCTCACAGTCTGGGATTTTACTCTGAATTTCTCTTCAGGAATAACGGAGACACCTGTCTTATACATTGTGTTTGACCTTCACTCCCATGTTACTTTTACTTGTACCTCTAAGCTCTTAAAGGCATTCAGACAGACACAGAAACATTAAAAGTCATTGCCTCTTCAGATTAAATAGACATTACAAAAAGGAGCTTAGTTTAGAAATATTTTGATTCAATAGATTGATTCAACATAGAATTTATTACAAAAAAATTTAAACTACAACATCCAAAAATACACCGTAAAACATAAAAGAATATAATTTAAGAAATCCGTCTCTGTCTTTTATTTCCCTTCTCCATACAATGGAAGTCAGTGGTAACCAAAAGAGTTTGGTTTTGGTAAAAGAAAGGAAGTCATAAAGGTTTGAAATGACATGAGGGTGAGTAAATGATGACAAAATTTAAAATTTTGGGTGACTTATCCCTTTAATGGGTTTTTTTATTAATATGGAAATATTAGAAAATAAAATATATATGGAAATATGGACGGAATATGGAAATGTTTCCTTTTTTTGATGAAATGATATTATAAATAAGAAGCTAAAACTGCAGTAGATGGTGGTAAATTCTTTAATGAGTAAGTCACTGAGCCATTGAGCCATTCATTCATTCATTCATCGTCTTGTTCAAATGGCTGATACTTCATAGGCAAAATTTAGGTAATATTTAGTTGAAAAAAATTGAGCAAAAACAGACAATATTGTGTCTAAAATGTGACACTTTTTATTAATTGAATTGTTGTCTAAAATCAATATCAAATTTGCACCCGTGCTATTTGGTACGCAAACAGTACTCATGTGATATTACTTAACTATGTGATAACTATGTGATATGTGCTATGTGATGATTATATATATCAATACACACATGGTGTTCTTTGCATGCTTTCTCTATTTCTTTATATAATTTATCCGTTGTTTGAATAACCATAGAAATGAAATCATTACAATTAATAGGCCTAACTTACAATGTTTTTATCATATTGTGATCATGTTAAATACAGTTTCTGTCGTATTAAAAACATTTCATGTTACCTATTATCTGGTTCCTGAATGATTCATCTGAAAAACATTACACATTAGTTCAGACTTTAAATACGCATGTCCTTATATGCCCCCAACATACCTTTTGTGCTTTATGAGACTGACAAACTGTTTGTCTGTAAATTTTGCTTGGGTAGTTATTAACACAAATAACATTTGTTATTGTTGTTATAAAACATTTATAAAACATTTACAGCAAAACCAATCAACACATGCAGCTCTGTATATTTTCTTTTATAATCTGCTTATACCAACAATGGTTTGGACTGGATGTCGCCGACCTTAAAGTAATTTAGACAACTTGAAATGGTGACATTATAAACAGTGTTTTTGATCAGATAACCAACTGTTATATGTAACGGCACAGTGACTCCAGTGGGGAACATATAATTATTGGAGTCTAGAAATGCGAAGTATTTCCATCAGTTTCTCACAGTTTTTTTTATTGGCATTTAATTAACCTTAATTAACCTTAATAGACCTGTATTGTATTTGAATGCCAAAGTCGCATATTTCCTGTAAAGCTTGTGGCAGATTGAGGATGTGGGTGTCTCGTTTCACAGTGACAGCTTGTTTAAATTGGTTAGTGAGACTTAAACCTCAGTCTTTTCATTTAAAAAGGCAGAGAATTACAGCTGCATTAGTGGCTGTCGGTGACATTTTACTTTTTGGGGGTCATTAATACTGACAAGAATACTAAACTCTTTAGAATCAAATAAACACCACAAATATTCACCAAATTAGCTTGAGTCAGGAATCAGTTTGAGAAGACGATAGAAGATCAAGTGGCAACAATTAAGACCAGACTTGCATTGCCATTTACTTATGTGTCCTTTGAGGATAAACAGGAAAAAAAATAGCTAAACTGGATCCAAATGTAGATAAGTTCAAACTCATTTTGTCTCCAAATTTTAATGAAAAGAGGGTGTATGATTAAATGTGTTTGGCTTTAGTTTTTTTTCTTTTCAAATCATACCAATTTTTTTCCTAATATCGTTTGTTTAGTCATATGATTTAACACATAAATATATCCCCTATTTACTGAAATTTGATTGCAACATTTGTAACAGAACTTCAATCTATCACTTTTAAGATCAGTATTAAGCATATTTTTATGCCTTTGCATAAAGAATTGCATCTTTCACTTCCATGATTATTGTAATCATGGGCTCAGCTCACACCATTTCTTCCTTATTGATCCTTAAAGCATCAGCATTGATTAATGGCTATTGGTTTGAGGAAGGGAAGGAGATCGCAATAAATTATGTTCGAAGTAGCCTTTATGACAGCAGTGTATTGGAATATGCACGAGTGAGCTCTCTAGACAGAAGACCATTAGTGATTTCGGCTTTAAAGTGCACAAAAAAACCTGATCATCTAATTATGATCAAAGTAACTTATTGATTGGTTGAGTGGCCTTGGAGAGCAATAAAGGAGTCAGACCCCTCCCCCATTTCTGTCCATTTCACCATCTAACACTGACTGATTAGGTGAAGTAGAGAAACTCCTCTACTAATGACTAAATTTAGGCCTTTATGGTCAGGGCCTCCAGACCAGGAGGCCCCAGTGGTTAACCTACCTAGACCAAGGCCACTAAGAGAAGTACTGAAATGAAGCTGGAGCATTTTAAACGTGTTTACAGTGAATAATTGTGCTCCTTGGTTTGATGAAAGCAAGGGAAGTGTCATATTTCACAAACAGAGAAATGCTGTCTTATCTTTCTGCTCGTTAAAGGGGCAGCCTAGTACTGGTATAAAGTACATTATACAAAAGTGTTTTGTGCTTATTCTGATTTCATTCCTTGGATCTTCATCCTCGTCATCACCCTATCTCTGTTCCCCATGCCTCTGTGTTATAGGGCCGAGAAGTCCTGCCAGCCCCCTCACTGATGCTTGAGGTCTCTAGGGGCCCAGGATTCTTCGTGAAGGAGGAAATGGCACCCTAGAGCAGGACAGAGATCATCAGGATTTCTCTGTTTGATCTGAACAGCACTGACACATGATATTGAGACCACCATTTCCCATCAACCCACACTAATCTTTCCTTCCCAGGGGCGGAGAGAAAGAAAAGAGCAAGGTACGTTAATATAGAAGGAAGCATTTGTGTTTACAGAGACTGAGTGAGTATATACTGGATACATAGCAGCAGATTTGGTGGGGCTGTCAGTGTTTGGATCGTAGTCAGTCATGCATCTGTCTTTTTGTTTTTGATCACTGTTGAAAAAAATGACCTTATAGCCAGTGTTGGGAAGGTTACTTTTGAAATTTACCCTTTTTAAAAAGTAATAAGTAGTGTAACTATTTCAATTACTTTATTAAAATAATGTAACTGATTACATTTTATTACTTTTCTAAATTTCTTAAGAATGTTTTCAACTGTTAAATCACTTTCAAACATTTAAACCAGGCAGGGTTGATTTTACAATATTAAATATCAACACTGATTACTGTCAGACTTTCAAAATCCTTCAAGCCTTGAATTACGATTATAACAATTTCAAAGCACAGCCACCACAAAATCAGACTTTAGCACTTATTTACTTTTACTGAGATTGTTCTGAGGTTAAAAACAGATTTAAAATGTAACAAGAAATAGTAAATATTCATTCCTTAGATTTTCAAGAAATATTCAAATGTAACCATTAACATTTTCATAAGTAATTAATTTAATTACACATTTTTACCAGTAACTGTAACGGTTTACAGGTACATTTATTTTCTAATTAAATTACGTAACCCTGTTACATGTAACTAGTTAATCTCCAACACTGCTTATAACCATCCGCTTTGTATGTTCATACACTACCATTCAAAAGAGTTTTGAAAGAAGTCTCTTATGCTTACCAAGGCTGCATTTATTTTACAGTTTTTTTTACTGTATAACATATATTTCTTTTTATTATCAATGTTGAAAACAGCTGTGCTGCTTAATATTTTTCTGTAAACCATGATATATTTATAAATATAATGGGCAATGGTGTAATGGTGTAAAAAAAAACAACAACTTTTTCTTTCATTTATACACTTTACATGCAAATATAAACAACCAGACTTCTCAAATGTAAATGAAACTGAAATTGAGCATGGCTGATCACAGGAATTAGCCAGTTTGTATAAAACACTTTTGTGATTATGGAAGTCTTCTGACTTCTTTTTGGTGTTCAAGGTTGGCTAAAACATACAGCTCTCCTGTTTTATTCTCACAGTGTTTGTTACCTCATATGGTTGGAAATGATTATCTTTGAATCACAGGCATAGTTTTTTACAGGGTAAGTGGGATGTAGGACATGTCCAGTGCTAAAATGACGCCTACACAGCCGGGTTGATATTGGGAAATAAAAGAGAAAAAGACAAAGAAAATCAGAGGGTGGCCCTTTGGGGCCAATTTGGGGTGTCTTTTGGAAACCAGCAGAGCCAAAAACAACCTGATCTGTCTGTTTTCAGTACCGAAGTCTTGATCTAACAGGGACTGTGAGAATTCTCCAGCTCAGTGTCCCCATTAACATGTTTTTAAGACAATAAGAAGTGTAAAAAGGTTGTGTCACTCAGGAAATTGGCCCACACATCTGCGTGTGTGCATATCCACATATGTGCGCACATGTAAATGTAAGAGAGAAAAAATATTCAAACCACCCAACATGCAGGATGTTCATACTCTCGTTCTCAGTGCAATAATAATAAAGCACATACGCACACACTATGCAGTGTCAAGCATCCAAAACCAAAAGGGAAAAAAAGAACTGCTTGAGTGAGGCCTCATAGTAAATTAGATCCAGTTAAGATCAAATTAAGCTACAAATACATTAATTCTACTTAAGACCACACTGAAAATCCCCTGACCTCTCACTGGACCTTAGTATTCAGTAGAGCTCTGACTAGAATGAATGTTTATGTAGTTTAATTGAGTTCTGGATGTTATCTTGTTCGGAGGATTTCACTCATAAGGCAATAGAACATTTCCATTAGAAAAGCATGTTAGCTCTGTCATCTCAAAGGCTAATAAAATTACTCATAAATGTCCATAGTTTTATGATGTAGCCTTCACCTTCTAAAAAGCTTTTTGCTAGTCTGTTTTTTTATTCACTTTTAATGGTTTGGAGCCATAAGAGCTTGACACCATATTGCCTGACCTTCCCTGTACAAGATAACTGACCCAAGAATCCTCTGTGCTGAATGTGAATTCTTATTGGCTGCTTAGCATAACCCACGCTCCCTCTATAGCCTAGTGAGATTGAAAGGAGAGCCAATCATACCTGACCCTCATGTTATGATTTTATTAAATACAGACAGACAGAGAGAGAGAGAGCTGCGGTGATGTGATTTTTCAGCTGTTGATTGGTTCCACATGTTTGGGGTTTGGCTTTAGGGATATGAGGCTGAAATGGATTGATCCCAACAGTCTGGCTGCTAAAACCTTTCCCCTGGTTTCTCTCTGTCGCTTTTCTCTGTGCTTTCTATGTTTCTAACACTCTTCCTCTTTCCTTCCCCTCTATTACATAAATCATCAAACCACCCAGATTGTCTTTTGCAACTCGTAATGTGCTGAAGTATAGGATTAGTTTGGTTTAACTTCAGTAAGATCCTGTCGGTATGGCCCAGACTACCAGGCTGACATCTCAATACCCAGGAGTCTCCCAGATCCTAAGCCATTTTCAGACATAGATGAAGGATAGGATCATTATTAGTCATTATCATGATAGGTCATTATTAGTTTGCATGACAGCAGTGGCTGTATTTGCTCCTACTGTAATTGATTTAGAAAGGAAAAGTTGCTAATTTATGCAGAACACAGACTAACTTTTTTCCCTGATGCAGTAATTTCCTCTACTGTGTCCTTGCCTTTGTGTCTTTTTCTGTCCTCACCGTACACTGTGCTGTCAATTGTCTGTAATGCCTATGATTCATGTTTACTGTAATTTCACACAATAAAAAACAGAGCCGTCATTGAGCATCAGGGCCTCGTCATCAGAGACATTCTGGCTGAATACGGTGAGCTCCCCACTGTGTGAGGTTGCAGAAAAAGAAAGAGCAGTTTGGTGATTTAGTGTTGGTTTATTTTTACTGGAGGTGGAAGAGAGGCTGAGACCTGGGTTGAAGAGGGAAATCAACAGCTCTGATCCAAAACCTAGTGGGCTGCTTAGGGAAGCAGCATTTTTATGCATTGTTACATAAGCATCACATGTATCCTTTGTGGAAAGACATTCCCATAATACACTGTGATGAACTCACTGAAAAGATGAATCCAAGAAGATGAGGTGAAAGAAGTGTTGATTTGAAATAAATTCATAATCAATTTGGTAATATTAATTAGATTTTTCAAATAATTGTATGACTAAAATGTGTAATTTGTAATTACAAATGGAATATTTAACCTGATTTTCACTTATGAGGTTTAGTGATGGTTAAGATGCTGCCTTGGAAGTGAGGCAGCTCACTATGTAGGTGTTGGAAAAGGACTAATCAATTATCCAGCATAACAAATTAACATAACACACACTATGGTTCACACATTTTTCATGGAGATAAATGCTGTCCCTCATGCACACCGACAGTGCTCAGCTAGGATCGTGCATTATAAACTTAGTGCTATTTCTCATAAGTCTTAACTTGTATGTAAAAAAATGCTTCAATGCTTGGGCTCAGTGTACTAAAAAAATCATATGAACACACTTTTTTTAGCATTATAGTAAAAATGTGTTCTGTAGTTGTCTGTTGGACATTGTTTTGTTTGTCCTTCTGTCTTACTGAACAGTAATTCTGTCATGACAACTGTCTGAGAATTTAGCATGGTAATGTATGTGTTAATGTGTTTGGTCTTGGTGGAATAGATCTGCTACGCTGTTGCTGCTGATGTGGCAAAGCAAGTACCAAGACTTACATACATCCACAACATACTGCTGTGAGCATGTAAAAAATACTGCTGCTGCACATATAACATATATGAAATAACCCCCATATATAACATACATGAAATTACCCCATAGCAGGTGGAGCTGGGGAAGGTGGAGGGTTTCTGAAGCGCACTGCAACTGCTACAGCAAGATTTAACCGAGTATTTGAATATTGAGCAGCAAACTCATTGGCTGCTGATGCAAAAAGAACCTATCAGCTGCGCCATGTGAATAATCATGTGATTATATCAAATTGAGTTAGGACAGGGGTGTCAAACTCAGTTCCTGGAGGGCTGTAGCCCTGCAGAGTTTAGATTCAACCCTAATTAAACCTGATCCAGCTAATCAAGTCCTTCAGGCTTGTTTGAAAACTAGATGGTTTGTGTGTTGGAGCAGGGTTGGAGTCTCTTTAGAGTCTCTTTAGTGAGCGTAAAGAGACTTCTTTCTGAAACTTTAAAACATCTCACCAACCCCAAACTTTTTAAAGTTAGTGTCTGTGTGTATATATTTAATAGTAAATAAGATTTAATTCTTACAGTACTTACAAAATCATTTTAACGGTATTTTATGTTAAATCATTATGTATTGTCTTGTTAATCTCCTTTTTTTTTTTTGGTCCATTCCACAAAATTAAGTGGACTGACCCCACAATTAGTCCAAAACTGTGTAAAGACGATTCAAATTGTGAGTGGATCCATACGTCACCTTCTAGTCATGTATTGAGCAACATAACTGTACGTCAAACCACACATCCGTAATGAAAAATACCACACAGCATGTCTTTCCGCATATGAGTTTGCCAGGGAAGTGTGAGATCTTTTTTTGTAGCAGGTTTAGTCTGATTTTTGGTCAGAGGACACAGGTGTTTCACATTAGTCCTTGACCTCTCTGTCTCAAAGCCTTGCAGAAGTTCAATATTCATGCCTTCTCATAATCTCTCTCTTCCTCTTCAAGTGTTGATCTGTTCATCCTTTCTCTGATGTGCTTGAAACAATTGACATAGCTGGGGGAAACACCTGTCAGCAACAACAACAAAAATCTCCCATTCCATGGTGGAGATTAAAAAAATGAGATCAGATCCTGCCTTAAAGGATGAATCTGACCTTGAGGGGCTGAAGAAAGTGTTCTGTTATTAAACCCACCTCTCCTCCTCCATCTTTTCTCTCCTTCTCTCCCATTCTTTCATTTTTTCACCTGATTAATCTTATTTCTCACGTGGCTTTACACCTTCTACTTTTCATGCTCCGATTCTTTTTTCTCCTCTCATAGCTGTGTTCTCATCTTGCTTATGTGGTACAATACGAGTCCATCTCTCTCTCTTTGACTCACATCTCCTCTATGTCTAGAGGATGCTTGCTTATTGAGGGGTGGGTGGCTGCTGGCACAGCGCCAGTCTCAGAATATGGGGTGAGTCATATATTGCTGCTGGCACCCTGTGACAGCGGGCACCGGTTCCTCTTCATCACCACATGACAGAGAGGCAGGCACACGGCCAGTTACCGAAGGCAACAGCGGTGTGAGCTCACCCAGGCTTAGCTGCTTTTTCATAATAACAGCCGTAATGCAACATCAATGTGCATTAGCTGGTGTATGTGTGCGCATGTCCTTGTGTGATTTCTTTAACTCTTTATGAATGTTACAGCTTGTGTGCACTTAAAGGGATAGTTCACACAAAATAGACGTATGTGGCTGTTTTTTTTTTCAGTGCAATTATCCAGTAGTTAATCTACATAAGTTGTCCTGCAGAACATCCAGGTTGCTCTTTTACATTGAATGAAAGTGGATGGTGGCTGTAAAGATAAAAAAAATATAACAAAAGTACAAAGAGTCCAAAACTGAGAAATTTGATTAAACATTTACTTGGACACATTTGGGAATGCTCTCAAATGGATAGTTGATTCATACTGTATAGAAAATATTTTTCTATATGTGACCCTGGACCACAAAACCAGTCTTAAGTCGCTGGGGTATATTTGTAGCAATAGCCAAAAATACATTGTATGGGACAAAATTATCAAATTTTCTTTTATGCCAGAAATTATTAGGATATTAAGTAATGATCATATTCCATGAAGATATTTTGTAAATTTCTTACCGTAAACATATCAAAACTTCATTTTTGATTAGTAATATGCATTGCTAAGAACTTCATTTGGACAACTTTAAAGGCGATTTTCTCAATATTTTGATTTTTTTTTGCACCCTCAGATTCCAGATTTTCAAATAGTTGTATCTCGGCCAAATATTGTCCGATCCTAACAAACCATACATCAATGAAAAGCTTATTTATTCAGCTTTCAGATGATGTATAAATCTCAATTTGGAAAAATTGACACTTAAGACTGGTTTTGTGGTCCAGGTCACATATATAAAATTTGTTATATAAAGCAATATGAATACACTACCATTCAGAAGTTTGAGATTAGTATTTTATTGAAGGAAATTAATATGTTTAATAAACAAGGAAGCATTCAGTTATTCAAAGCTGACAGTGAGGACATTTATAATGTTACAAAGATTTCTATTTGTTTTTCAAATTTGTTGGTTTTCCAGCATCATTTGCATATTTGAACCCTTTCCAACAATGACTGTATGATTTTGAGATCCATCATTTCACACTGAGGACAACTGAGGGACAGTGTACAGTATGAGGATCAGTTACAAATATATATATTTGTAAATGTGTGTGTAATTTTGTGCATGTCTGAAGCAAAGATGACAGGAGCAAGTGTTGAAAATAACCATGTAATAACAAGCTTTTGTCATTTCTTATCTATTGTGAAACATATATCACACAAATGTGTCAGAAAGAGACAGATATTTGTGTATAGATGTGCTTGTCTGAGTGAAGGAGACAGATGTTTCTTTGTTAAATTGTTTGTGAGTTAGGGCAGATGTCCTTGCACAAACACAAAAACACCTCTGTAATTCTGCCAGTTATTGCAAGCACAGGCTGAGTCTAATGATAATTTAATGGCATGTTGAGTGGAAGTGATGTAAACAGAGTGACAAAGGAAGTTGTGTTCAGTCTCACACCCTTAGTGAGCGGCAAGGAGGGCTCTTCTTATCTGTATTAATGACCGCTGCATGTAGAATCAAGCATTCCTGTTTCTTGTTCCTCACACACTTGTAAGGTGACACATATGTTTATAGTCATTCACTCTCCATGTGAAACAAACACAAATACTAAGATGCTGGGAAAGAGAGTGTTAACAGCGAGATATGCAGATCCAAGGGTGTTATAGGCACACGTGTTTGTTATTTAAAAGGAACTGTAGACAGTAATTACAAGGGTGCAGTTTAAATTATTTTGACTTAATGTATTGTTTTATTTTATTTTATTTTAGGGATGCATAATATACAGTATTTGTTATTGAAGTTTTTGTTTTTGTTGTTGTTGTTTATCAGTATCAGTCAATGTTATATTTCTAATTGTTTATGCACTTTTCCTTCATTTTTATATGTAGGTTTTAGAATAATCGTCATTTAGTTGTCGACAAATACTCGCTTAAATTTTATCTTTAAAACATTTTTTTTCATTATTGAATAACACTGAAATGTAATCATTAGCAAATCATAAAATGAATATCCATTTTTCATTCCATCTATTCTTTCATGTACATTTATAATATCGCGTACAGTGCTGTATTCACTTGTAGCCTTTAAAATGTTTTTTTTAGACATTGTAGTATAGAATTACAAACAGCAAAATAATTATCAGCTTATCTGTATATTGGTTAGAATTTTAATATTGTTGCATCCCTATTCAAAATGAATGTCACTGTAAAATAACATTAATCATAAAACACTGAAATCAAAGCATGCATTATTTATTTGTTTTATTTTATTATTTTTTAACTGTCATCGGTTGGACAGATTGAAGTCAAACTGGTCACACTTTATGTTAAGGTCCAATTCTCGCTATTAACGAACCATTAACTATAGCTTTTGCCTCAATAAACTCCTGATTTGCTGCTTATTAATAGTTCGTAAGGTAGTTGTTAAGTTTATGTATTGGGTAGGATTAAGGATGTAGAACATGGTCATGTAGAATATGTGCTTTATAAGTACTGATAAACAGCCAATATGTTAATAGTGAGAATTGGTTCCTAAGTGCTACCTAATTGTCACTTTATTATTATTTGTACATACTGAGATGAAAATGAAAGACTTAAGATAGAGATTCTCGTGTTTCAAAGCAGTGTGTTATTTAAAATAAATGCTTGCAATATCCATTTAATCAGCATGGTCTTTCTGTTGAAACTGATTTAGCAAGGAAGTCCTGCTGGTTAAGCTAGTTGAGAAGTATAATGGCAAATGTACTCAAGATGGCGGCGCGGTCAGACGCAGCGGCTACTCCGGGTCCCAAAGGTGCTTTTATGTCTTTTAATGTCGTCTGTTCGTCTCCAAATAGTGTCAATTTACCGCTAATTCATAAGGAAATCACTCCTAAACGCATCTATGATCGCCAAAGCCTTTTGGATATCGACAACGCATACAAACACCGACTGTCGCCGGCGGCTATTGAGAAGCTACGAGGCCTTTGTTTACTGCTGAAGCCGGACCTCGAGACCGCGGTCTCGCCTACTGACGCTACCCGCACAAGGCGGCGTTGCAAGCGGTGTGAGAGAGGACGGAAGCGCGGAGGTATACGAGCTAGGCTAAGGGCTAACCCCACAAGACCGGCTCTTCCAACACTCATGCTCTCAAACGTTCGCTCTCTGGAAAACAAACTGGACTTAATTCAACTCAATCGGTCTACACAGCATGAGGCAAGGGACTGTTGTGTGTTTGTTTTCACTGAAACATGGCTAAGCGACAACAGTAGTATCAAAACACTACCACAGACACTACCGAGGTCCGGCTTCAGCAGTAAACAAAGGCCTCGTAGCTTCTCAATAGCCGACGAACAGAACTCCACCATCATCGCTGGTGGAGTTTATGTTTGTGAAGTGTCGACCGTTCTATCTGCCGCGGGAGTTCACGGCCATTGTTATTGTCGCGGTCTACATTCCTCC
>JAFVLL020029771.1:0-35166 GCA_021397915.2 Tor tambroides
ATCAAGTCCAATCAGTATAATCAAACACAGCTGGACTCAAATGAAGGTGTAGAACCATCTCAAGGATGATCAGAAGAAATGGACAGCACCTGAGTAAAATATATGAGTGTCACAGCAAAGGGTCTGAATACTTAGGACCATGTGATATTTCAGTTTTTCTTTTTTAATAAATCTGCAAAAATGTCAACAATTCTGTGTTTTTCTGTCAATATGGGGTGCTGTGTGTACATTAATGAGGAAAAAAAATGAACTTAAATGATTTTAGCAAATGGCTGCAATATAACAAAGAGTGAAAAATTTAAGGGGGTCTGAATACTTTCCGTACCCACTGTAAATCACAGCAGCGTCCATCTGTGAAGGAGGTAGGCTGTCAAACATACACAACTTTTAGCCAATCATAGCAGTGGGCGTTTACTTCCGAGTCTACAATCCACCACGACTATTCAAATAGAGTGTTTCAATGATGGGGGTCAAACAAGCACAGAAAATGGCCTATTACTTCTAAATTATTTTGTTGTTTGATGTAAAAATTGATAACATTATAAGTGAACCTCAGAGAACAGTACAAAATAAAAAACAGAGGCAGTTCATGACCCCTTTAAACAAAAAAATAAATGTAAAAACAGTAATATTAAAGTGCCCCTTTTACGGATTTTTGAAAATTACCTTTCATGCAGTGTTTAACACAGCTCTAAGTGAAAACATCCTGCAAAGTTTTAAATCTGAAACTGCACTGTGTATAAAGTTATTGTCTCTCAAAAGAAAGAGTGAACCAAGAGTCATTAAAACGAGTTGTTTTTATAACGAATCCCTAGCCGTTTCATGCTGACATCAACATTAAACATTAGCATATTGCCCGCCCACTTGGTGCACGCGCAGCCCCGGGAAAACTTGAACCACCCTCCCTCAAACACTGTAGCGGATCCCTGCAGATAGCATCATGTTGAGAAGACGCTGTGCTCTGTACTGTGAGGGTAAACCTGTCGTACTTCTTTGCAGCAACGATTTTCAGCCTCACTTGGCATTTTGATACAGTTCCCTAAATAAATTTGTCAAGTAATTCGACTGTCACGTGTATTCGTAAAAGTGCCATAAACAATATTGATGGGACCATTGAGAAAGGTCCTGCTCCAGTTGTGATTGTGATTGACTTTCTGGTTCATCAGCAACTCTGGACGCTTCCTCGTCGGACTCGGGCTCGAATTGATAAGGTAAAATTGAAACCATGTTGTCTGTTCATACACTGTATGAAATCCAGTAATCCAGTAATGGTGATGGGCGTTCCGTTTCCAACATGCGCTGCACTCAGTAGCATCACAACAGACTGGATCATCGGACAAATCACCGCAGATTAGCATCACGCAAAGGAGGAGTTTGGAAAAATGAATCGTTGAGCGAATCGTTTGGGAGTCATTGAGCAAATAAGGTAAAAAATAAATGCATATTATAAGGCAATGAAAGTGTTTTTTGACCTTGCATGCATGTCAACCTGTTGTTGGGGACTCCCAAAAGGCCAAAACCAAAATATGAACCTTTCATAATCCATAATAGGGGCACTTTAAGAAATTCAAAACTGCGATGATATGAAACTGTGATATATTTTTTACAAGACACGTTGATGGATAGAACGGTCAAAAGAACAGCATTTACTTGAAAAATGTGTTTTATAAGAATGTAAATCTCTTTACTGTCACTTTTGATTAATACATCTTTTCTGAATAAAAAATCAGTTTCTTTCCAAAAATAAATAAAAATAAACAACAGCCCAATAGTAGTGTATACACTTATTTGCTGTGTAGCTTTGTGTCATGATCACACTGATGTTTATAATATTGTCCCTTACTTATATTCTTTCCTCCATGAATCTCTCAGCTGAGCAAATGAGACTACACAGAACTGCACAGCTTCTTGTCCCACAATAAATTAATCATGCACTGTTCCATTTCACCTCATTACACACACATCTGAACAACTTTCATATACACTCACTCACATATACGTTGCAAGCCAAAAAAAAAAAAAGCAGAACAGCATTCTGCCAGATGTAAACACATACAGGGCACATCCAGCACACTGCATCTGTTCAGAAAGCCTGTAAGGTAACAGATGACACCTTAACGCTCAAAACCAACAACGTACAAGAGTAAAACCCAAGTATGCTGATATACAGGGAAGGATCTAATTACTGAGCCTAAATAATTAAACCTCACTGCTTCTAATTAACAACTGTATCAACACAACCTCTGGGAAGAATGAGGGGGATGTGAAGGAGAGAGGAAGAAACAAAAGAAAAGACAGAATTACATGTTCTGATATTGCTGATAAAAAGAAATATGTCCTGTTGTGAAGAGATTTTCTTGTCAATGTAGCCTCATACAAAACAAATATAAAAAGATAAAACCAGTGTTGAATGTTGTCTGCTTGCAACGATGACATTGTCTGTGAAAATATCAAGCTCATCTCGAAAACAATTATTAGCACAGTACTTGAAGGGACAGAGGGGCTGAGGGCAGAAAACAGTGGCTTCTTCTCTGAAAGCAGTAATTGAAAATGTTGATTATGCTGCTGGTGGTGATATAAAAGCAGCATGCAGTGCTAACTGCCCCTTTTTGATAATGCTAATACTTGCATTATTTGAGGCTGAGAGTATTCCATCTGTCAGACATACACAAATGGACATGACTAGTGTTAATATTTAGATAAACCCTGATAGCACGAATATGGTGTACATCATGTTTGTCAGGGAGTACCCTACACTTTTATCTCTGAACTTAACTGGCTGATATTAAAAATGATGTGTGTCTGTTTGTGATGTTTATACTGTATTTTCCTTGCGCAATACTGTTATGACCTCAAAACACTTTCACCACAGTGTATGGTTTGTAAACAAATACATTTTAATGTTTGGCTATTAACACATTATAATAGCTCCATATGTATGGCTTTTCCAATGTAGTAAAGTTGCTCAGAAGTTCACCTGGTACATCACTGCACTTGCAGTGCCAACCATTCTGGCATGAGTACCATGACACACAAATCACAACGTTCAACAGAAGTGCTCAAAGCCTTGTAGAAGCAAGCTAAAATGGCTAGGTTGCTTCAGCAAATAAGTTTTATCTCACGTTTACTTTTGTTCACACTATGAGTAAGGTATAGGGTAGGATTTGGTGACATTTCATTTCCGAACTGTTACTGTGCAATATGTGAAACAACTAATGTAATAAAATATTCCCACAGTCATATTCATCTGTTTCAGAGAAATATCAACACAATTTTGGCACTAACTAGAAATTTTACTTTTAAACTGCCATGAAATGTGAAAGAAGATGAAAAATGTCACTGCATTATTGTTATGAGACAAGGCTACCTTTTAAAATATGTACTTTTGTTTGCTTGTCAGGTTACAATGATGTTGCAAAAAGTCAAGCCCCCACTCCATTTCTGTTTTCAGGAGAACATTTATGATTTTGAATGTATAAGAATAAGCACATTGTAGACCAAAGGTTCTCAGCTCTAGCCCTCAAGGTCCACTTTCCTGCAGAGTTTCAGAAATATATTGTTTATTTTACTTTCAAGAAAGTAAACATTAAATCTACAAATGAGGTCTAAAAATACTCTTGAGCTCATTCAGAATCCAGCAGGGAAAGAGATGTCAGCCTCAGCTTTAAAACTCTGTCACTTCAGATCAACTTTCAAAACTTTTCCACGAAAGTGAGTCGTCTGTGTTCCTAAAAGCCCCTCAGAGCTCTCAGAGGCTTTCGAGTTCTGTGAGTAAAAGCACTGGAACTGCCGTCACTGTTGGACGGTTCCCGCAGCACTGAGGCAGAGCCGCCCTGTGCCATGCTGAGCGTCGTCAGCCAAACAGCCAGCGTGGCATTAGCAGACAGTAGGAGGGTATACTTCACTCACACACACACACACACACACACGGACGTTTGCAAAGTGGCATCTAACCATGAGCAATTTACATCCCTGCGGTCCCACATGGTTGTCTGCATGCTGAGTTACATGCTCAGAGTCACAGCTTGCTAGTGTCAAATGAAAATGTCCTCAAGGGGACAGTGGCTACAAGTGCTGAACCCATAACATCACCTGAAATGACATAGTCATCTCCTCCATATCTCCCTTAGATAAACCTCTTGTTTGATATTTCTTACACTTAATCTCTCCATCTCCCTCAGAATTTTATAAACACACTTTTTTTCTGTCCTTTAACATCTGGGCTCACTGTGGTAAAGGTCTGTGAACATCATGTTTCATTAAGATAAATAAAAGGATGCAAAAAAATACCCAAAAAACATCTGGTGGTGTGGCAGACAGCATCTGTTAGAGTGGAAATGTTATAAATGTGTATATGAATAACATGACACAGGAAGCAGAAGGGATTATCTGACATGTTCATTAAAAGTAGCCTCAAAAAATATTCAGACAGTATTCAAAAAATATATTTGTATCATATGTTGAATCAAAAGATATATTGAGCAAAAGTCTAATATTAATTAGTGGATCAAGTTAAATAGGTAATGTGATAATCTACACCTGAGGTTATTCTGTGTGAACTTGTGAGGAACTGACTTCATACATCCAGTAAAAATCACACTGACATCAGCTAGTTAAAAGTCATTGCAAAAAGGGCTAAAAAAAAAAAAGTAAAGTAGGTTCTAAGAAAAGCTCTAGCACCATTTGTTTGAAGATGCCACTTGTCATGATATTTTGTATGTAATGTAATCAAGGTTTGAAATTAACTGTCAACTCACCTTAATGTGGGTGAAAATCAACCATGGCACTTAATGCTATGAACAATCTAGCCAATTTGGCAGGTTATGATTATTATGTTTTATCACGTTGCATGCCATCACTATCAGAACCCCCAACATCAGCAAAACTTGTCGGAGCTGATAGCCTCGTGGACAGTGCTCCAATATGTAGTTCAGTTCCACTTCAGGCTACCTAAGTTTGAGTTGTGGTTTGCAGTCCTTTCCTGGTCCTGTGCCCCTTTCTCTACCTCTTTCAGTCCTCTCTCCAGCTATACTGTCTAAATAAAGGCAAAAAATGCCAAAAATAAATCTTTAAAAAACAAACAAACTAAAAACATTAGCAAAACACAGCATAACGCTATGATACACTGGCAAGGAGAGCACCTTTTCAGCCCGTTCTCACTCCATAATAATCTGATAAATGTTGGCTATCCAAGACTTTTACCTGTCTCTATGCCAAAATTGCCCTTTAGTGTCTTTATTTTATTTTGGGTCATGATTTTTATTATCATTATCTGACTCCTTGGAGGTCTTGAATTTTTTTTATTGCATGTCAGTGGAGTAGAGGCTTCAATATGCTGAGTTCACTGACTTTTGTGAGGAAACAGCTGATCATTTTATGGACTGACACCCTGTCCACCAATCTTTAACATACTTCCCATTAAAACATTCACTTTGAAGTGAGCAATAT
This sequence comes from Tor tambroides, assembly GCA_021397915.2. Classification (NCBI taxonomy): domain Eukaryota; kingdom Metazoa; phylum Chordata; class Actinopteri; order Cypriniformes; family Cyprinidae; genus Tor; species Tor tambroides. The sequence continues at coordinate 5,449 of JAFVLL020029771.1, forward strand.
TTTAGAATTTGTATGAGTTTCTAAGAAAACAAATGATGTTTTATCAGAGAAGTAACAGACAATTTTGTGATGGGTAGGATTCAGTTTGTTACACTACACTCATTTCTATTCTATCTGCAAACAAGACTGAGTATGATAAAACTGAAATCAATTCAATAATTCATGAACAAATTTATAATAAATATATTTAAAACTAAGATGTGATGTGTGACCGGTAGGCCTAAACTTAAAAACTGAGTAATCAAACTTGCTGGTGACTGAAAAAGTTCATTTCAAACCCAAAAACATTCATACATTTTTAGGTTTTCAAATTCTTATTTGGGGCCACTGCATGCACCTCTACAATCTCTACAGTAGTTTATGTGTTACTGTTTAAGAGTTGTCAAAGTAATGTAGGTCCCCAATTCAAAAGATTTTCCTCTCAGGAGTGTCTGAGAGTGGTATCTAACATTAAGAGCCTGTGGGAGAAATCTGACCTAAAAAAAAAAAAGCCTCCCCAGCCATGCCTTCTCCCTTATCCCCTTCTTTCTCTTTCTTCTCGCATCCTCACATAGATTTCTTCCTCACACCTCTCATTCACACTCTTCTATGCTTCTCTCATTTTCCCTCAATCTTTAGGCAGATGTTTTGCATCACTTTTTTTATCAGCTGACATGTATGTGAGAGACTGTCTCCCTTCAAATAATCATAGATCGTCTCTCACTTTTGCATTTGCCCCTCTTTCATCTTTGCCCTCCTTCCACTTCCACATGACACTGACATCAGTGATCTAAAGAGATGAACCACCAATTCAGAAATAAAGGTACCTTTTTTAAAAGTAACTAATATGTTCAGGTACTAATATATACACTTTAGGTACTAATATGTAGTTTTAAGGTACTAATAAGCACCCTTTGGGGGTAAAAAAAAAAAGGTACCAAGGTGTACCATTTGAAAGGGTACTGCCCCGGTGACAGCTTTTGTACCTTTTTTTTTTCCTGAGAGTGTAACAATTTAGTTATTGATTTTAAAAATATTAAACTGATATAACACAAATAAAACAGAAACTAAACACAAATTTCAAATAAAAACAGTGGTTGAAAAAAAATGCAATAAAATAATCAATAAAAATAAATAATAGTTTTCATAGTCATCAAGCACTTATCACAATAATCTGACCTGTGGAATTATATGTGGAAAAAAGACAGAAATAAGCCCATAAAATCCAAATATATATATATCAATAATAAGCTATCATAGTTTGAACCATGTCAAATCATAATCCACAGAGGGAGTAAAGATGTTTGTCATGGCAATGAATTCTACGAATTCTAAAGATATTTAGAATCTTTCCACTTTTTTCCTTTTACTGTTACAATTCTGTTGAGGTACAAACAAACAAAATTTTGGTTTTTAGCTCCACAACTAATTCCTATCATGAAACTGGCACGACTTCAGCAAATGCTCGTATAACCTTTGGATTTTGGGGTGCGACTAGAAAAAAGTAATTGAATTGTCAATAGTAATTAAATGAGGGATTTTGTTCAGAATTAGTTTTAATCTACACCACAGACAAATAAATACCTCTGGAAGGGTCTGTTTGTCATTAAAACCAGATATGGATTATACATACATGTTTAAGCTCCGTTTCCCACTTTATCTCAGACTAGTTGATTTAAACTATGCCAGATACCCCATTTATTAGAGGCTTTTAAGATATGGTACCACCTGACAAAATGAAGAGAGCTGAACATTTTTATGATTTTATCACAACTGTAAACCTGAGTGCTTCCTGTTTCATTCATAAACATAACATTCACCAACATTATTATGATTGTCACCACACATAACCTGCTGGTGACTCTCTTATCGCATGAATACATAGGTACTGTGTGACTAATGACAGCGCTGGTTTTGACAAGTGATTTCATAACATTAGCCTATCTCAATTTCCTCAACCCATCTATTTTAATTACCTCTTCTCCTCGCTCACACCAACCACCAATCCCGCAGGTCAAATAAGACATATTTCCTGGCACACTTATGCTCCATATTAATAAAAAATGTGACCTGGGCCAGAAAAAGCTTGCCTAGTCTCAAATAAATAGTAGCGTGACTTGAGAAACTTTTAGCCCACGTTCATTTGCAAAATGTATTTCATCCCACTACACGCAACCCAAGCTCATTGGAAAAACATATCTGTGTTGACATTTCAGCAAAATGATATTACGTTGCTTTTTGCTCATTTCGCAACACTTTCAAAATGAAATGTGAAAATAAGTCTTTATTAATCAATAGTCTGCTGCAGTAATCATAATTTGTGTGAACATGAATAAAATTTGTTGGCGGTAGGTCATTTCAGATAGAATTATAGTAAATTGTAGGTATAGGTTTTTGGAGTTTTTGGAGTTTGCATTAATGACAAGCAAAGTTTCTTTTCCTGTATTTACATAGTTCCTGTTGAAATGACTTTGGTTACTCAACGTAATCTCGGTTCCCTGTTCAGCAGTGGAATTCCCACCAGAAAAAAACTGCATTTCTCATGACTCCGGAAAGAAGTCTCAACCAAAGAATCTAACCAAATTGCGTCAAAAGATCTCTTGAATCCACTCCCATGAACCACAACAAATGACATCCCTACACTTTCAAAATAATTAAATGTTTGTGTATACACTCTAAAAAATGCTGGGTTAAATACAACCCAGCGCTGGGTAAAATATGGACAAACCCAGAGATTGGGTTGTTTTCAACCAATGGTTGGGTATAATGTTTAACCCAACCTTCTAGGTAGTAACCCGACCGCTGGGTCAAAACAACCAAATCGCTGGGTTTGTCCATATTGTACCCAGCGCTGGGTTGTATTTAACCCAGCATTATGCATATATTGCAATAAATGTAACATATATTGTTTCTAATCAACATCTTTAAATCAATATTAGCGCTATTTCGGTAAAAAGTGATTACAGAGAACAGTTGAATACACTAAAATTAAAATGCTACTTTTAAATGTTACATTTTTTATGTCTAAAATGCTTGCTAAACAAGTTTAAATGAATGTAATATTGTAAACTATACTGTATTCACCCAAATAAATTCAGTTTGTCCTGTATTTTGTCCATGTGTTCTTGCTTAATAATAAATGTTCATCTTTTGATTATTGCTGTTGCCTCTAGTAACTCTCTGTGTGTGTGTTTTTTAATTTCCAGTCCATTTTAAGCCAGCAGTATAATAATTTTTAAACAACAGTTGACTTGAATAAAATAACCCAGCATGTTTGGTAAAAACATTTAACCCAACCAGCTGGGTCAAAATAACCCAGCATGTGTTCTGTCCAATATTTACCCAGCACTGGGTTGCTAAATAACCCAAGTTGGGTTGTTTTTAACCCAGCATTTTTTAGAGTGTAGGTACACAGTCTTGTACCTTTATCTTTTTGTATGATTTTCAAATATATTTTTCTTCTAATCAAAGTTTGGAACATTGTGATTCACCTTGTAGCTGGTTGGTTTGGTTCATTGCTTATGAAGACACTTTCAGAAATACTGAATTACACTTAAGAAATGATAAAATAGCACAAAAGATGATTTAACAGTGCTTTTTTTAAACCATGAAACAGACTTTCACATCACAGCAAACATAGATTTTCAAGAGTTGATGTAGTTCCTTCAAACCAAACCAAACTAGTTTCAGATGGGCATTTGGTAGTATAATTGTTTTAAAACAGAATGTCTCTCCCTGCCTGTTTGGGTGTGCTGGTCAAATCATTTTGTTTTGTGTTTGTGAATTGCTGACAGTGTACTAGTAAGGACACGTAAAGGACAAAATATCTAGGATAAATGGAAAATTTTCTATGACTAATAAGGTGAGTGAGACATTTATAGGTATGATGCAAAGCAATTATTCCCTTAAAATAATAAAAGAAACACACACACACACACACACACACACACACACACACAATTTGTGCATTAACAACAAAATAGAATGTTTTTTTCTTCCCATTCCTCTTTAATCTATGTCATTTGTGAGGGATTTGCTACATAGGAAACACGTATTTTGCTCACAACTAACTAGCTATGCCCTGACCAGCGTTGCCAGTTGCGTAACGCAGGTTCAAATGAGACTTCAGTTGTGTGTTGGATTACAGGAGAATAATCTGAGCGAGAGACTTTGGGATTGAGGGAATGAGAGACTGATATAGTCTGAGTGAAAGGATGAGAAGGAGAAGAAGTAAAGGATGAGCGCGCACATGGAAATGAAAGTGGATTTGGATCCTCAAAATTCTTCGTTTATTTGTGATTCTGTGTTCTTAATTAACAATCATTTAACCACTTCGCTGGTTAAACTACATTACAAAATGATTGCATAATAAAGCACGAGAACTTTGACAAGGAAATTTCCAAGATCCCAGCAGCACTTTAATATCTAATGCGCCTTTTACGCATAGCGGTCCTTCAGAAACTACTATCATCAAATGAAGAGGCATCTGATAAACATTTTGGAGACGTAACTACGGAAACAGTATTCTTTTGGATTGTCCCTCAGCAAATCGCTTACCGTTTGGTCTGCGCTGGAAACAGGTGGTCGCTCGCAGGGATCAGTGCGGTTTATCCGCCGGTGTGTTGTTGTTTGTCGATGGTGTTAGTCGCTCATGTCAGGAATCTATTCCCCGGCGCGTCCGAGGCGTGGAGGTTTCCAGCCAGACACTAGCTTTCCAATATGAGGAGACCTGGTAGTGTAACCCCACTGAAACGCAAATAAACAACTTAATCACCTTAACAGCCTTGACAGAATTGAGACGGTCATTTCGCTGATGGCTGTGTGCTACCCGGTGCGCCTCAGACAAGTTGTGTAGCCTAACCTTAATGAATGAGTTACCATGCGCGCTTTACATAGCCTACTGTATACTTATCCTTGGCTTTATACTATATTCAAGAATTGTAAATTCAAGTTCTTTATTTTAAATGAAGGCTATTATTATAAACTGAAAGCACGTGAAACAAAGTAATCGGGTTGGGTGACGCTGCCTACATAAGACTCTGTCATACATACATATATTATATCACAAAATTCGTAAATTCGTTGTCTACAATTTAATATTGAGCTAACTAGGCCTTACAACCGTAGGTAAAATATTGGCAGCCAAGGTTGCCAGAACTTTACCATAGCACAATGACTTATACAAGATATTTTGGCAACTGTATTCCTGTAGCTATATGGCGACAATTCATAGTGTCATTACATGTAATGTTTACCATAATAGCGCCAGCACACGTTGACTTTACATGAATTGTACATGACCTATAGTAGCCTATGTATGCCTGTTCCAAACATATGACCTTGATGTTACTATAACATTAAGTACCGTGATTTCTATTCATAATTTCATTCCTTTTACTTAACTTAGCCTGCCATAATTTTAACAACACTGTGCCGTAATATACACATATTTCCTTTGTAAACAATATATTTTCGCGTTAAATTATAAAGTACACTTTTTTCCGTTAAAATTAAACAAGTGCCTTTTAAAATATTATGTTCTGCAAATTGGTAAGTCACAGTTTTGAACATTTCCACAGCGTGTCACTGCGCCTTCTTATTTTTAAAATAATAAATAAATAAATAAATAAATACATAAATAAATAAATAAATAAACTTCACATGACACAGACTTCAGCATAAGTTCACTTCAGCATCAACTGACCTTCCAAATTTCAATTCAGCTCTCCGTTAGTTGAAATCCTCTCTCTCTCTCTCTCTCTCTCTCTCTCTTGTTAAGGACGGACTTTTAGCGATCTTCTCTGGCTCCTGCAATACAGGTTTCTCTCTGTTGTTCCTGTATTGACATGTATCTCTAAATAAATTAGTTGCCCTCACGATCTGTTTTCAATAAACAGTAAGTTCCCGTTTGGCACTGGTTTGAGCAATGTTGAGAATTTAGGGAATGGAAATAGCTCTCGCTTCCTCTTAAGACTCAGAACCCCAAGGATGTGTCCTGCTCAGATCGAACTGATCTAGTGTCCACGTAGGTCTCCTCCGTTGATGACCGTCATTGTAATGAATCCCTCTCGTGAGTGGCTGTTCTTGTCATATCTCCACTAAGAATAACGAGACGAATCGCTGCTGACTATGGATGAATGCGCTGCTCAAAGTTCAATGAAGAGAATAAAGGAGGAGCGGGTGACAGTGTGTCGCCGCTCAGGATGTGAGAGTCAGAATGAGCGTCCTCGCATCAGCATCAGCTGCTGTGCCGAGGGTGGGGAGAGAGAGTGCGACATACATGACTTGGTCTACATCGTTCTTAAAAACTGGTTAGGCTTGTGCGTTTCTACAGCGGATGTTAATGAGTAAAACAATTAATGGTGCAGTGTTCTTATTTTAAAATTAGAAAACACATAATGAACATCTGTTCACAAATAGTACTTTTGATTAACTATCATTAATTAAAATGACGTCCGTTACACTCCCATTAAATGACACCAGTCATAGTCTTCTCTTTATTCTGCATGGAGCTGGTCGCCTCCTCATGGGTGCTGCCATGTTGACATCACATGATGTGCTAAAATAATGAAGGGAAGGGAAGTATGGTGACACATACTCGGAATTTGTCCTCTGCATTTAACCCATCCAAGTGCATGCACACAGTAGTGAACATACACCCGGAGCAGTGGGCAGCCAATGCTGCGGCGCCCGGGGAGCAGTTGGGGGTTCGGTGCCTTGCTCAAGGGTCTCACCTCAGTCGTGGTATTGAGGGTGGAGAGAGCACTGGTTATTCACTCTCCCCACCTATAGTCCCTGCCGGACCTGAGACTCGAACCCACGACCTTCGGGTTACAAGTCCAAATCTCTATCCATTAGGCCACGACTGCCCAACCGTTATTATAATATTATAATAATAATAATTATTATAATTCCTGACATGAGCGACTAACACCATCGACAAACAACAACACACCGGCGGATAAACCGCACTGATCCCTGCGAGCGACCACCTGTTTCCAGCGCAGACCAAACGGTAATAATAATAATATAATATAATAATAATAATAATAATAGGGACTTTTTATATGACACTTTTAGTCAGTGTTATGTGTTCTGTGCTCAGGACGCTTACAAAGCAGAAACATGAAAGTTCAAAATAATACAGCAACAAACAATATATACTAGTCCTAGTACTAGAGTGATGGTATTGATCATTCAGTCCAAACTGAATGTGTTTTGTTATGTCAACCAGACGAACAAACAAAGATCAAAAATAAACTTCTTGCATCCAGGCCAACAGGTGTCACTAAAGCCCAAAACAGCTGTTACTATTAGGACAAATATCAATTTAAAAATAAATAAATAATAATAATAAAGTGTACCTTTAGTTTGTTAATAGAGCCTTGTAAAAATGTGGTTATTTTTGTTCTGTAGAGAGTTCAAACAGTCAATACCAGACTATTGCTCCAGTAATTGGAAGCGGTTATTTTGGCAGCAGTTATTTCTTCCCATTTAAAGTAACCCAGTAATATGTCATTAATACAACAAAGCGCTTTCAGCCATGACTTCACAATACAGCATGGCCTTATTGCTTACTTAACTAATGCTGTACAGAAATTGTTAACTGTTAATATTCACAAATACAGTCTTATTGTAAAGCATTGGCATTTTTATATCAGGTTAATGATATTTTATCGTTAACAAGTAGCCAAACCTATACACACACATATATACACAGACACACTTCTATACAAATTCACACATTTTGTTGTAGAAAGATTAATGGCAGGTCCCAAAACAGTTATTAGGACAAACACTCCCACCCTTTAGAGTGAGAAGGTATTGATTAGGCTGTGATGGATTGGCTTTTTTAATTGTCAAGCATAATGCAAGTGTTCAGATTAATGGCTTACGTAGTGCTGCACATGCACACCACTTTCGGTGGCCATGGATTTGCTTGTGCAAGTGTGGATATTTACATGAGAATTAGTTAATAAGGGACCAAGAAACACTAATGTATGAATGCACATGCACTCTTATTGCAAATTAAATATCGAGCCCTCTAAACCGATTCAGTCCTACTATGGCAGTTTTTGGATCCAAATCACTGCACATCGCTTTAATGTCTAAAGATATGTGAACCCAATACACATCCATCTCCCTGAATGTTGTGTCATGTTTAAATGATGGTTTGCAGTATTCTTAGAATGGAACTATTCGGAACTACTCAGCCTTATCTCAACAATCTATAGCTGCATTTCTGTGCTAGTTGGAATCATCAAGTCCACATGAAGCACCCAGTGCTTGGTGGGCCATATAATAGACTGGAAAGAAGAGAGGAGGAAAAGATTGTCAGTGCCAAAAGCAGCCAGCAGCCCCCATTCATCACTGGTGTTTGTGATTACAGCCTGAGCTCTATCACACAGAGGACACATATGGAGTGACATGGTCACATTAAAGGGTACAGTAAAGGAGGAGAGATTGGAAAGAGGGTTGGTAATGACAGAGGGACAGAAAAACAGGGGGAGAAAGAGAGAGGGCATAAAGGCCGAATGAGATCTGTGGTAGGTCTCTTTTGAGTGCTAAGGCGGGGTGCCTGAGATCTAGTTCAATTTATAAAGGTTGTTAGTGAGGGCTCAGCTCTGAAGGCTTTGACTGACAGTTCAAATCACATTCAGAGAGCTTCGCTTGACCAGTTGGGACTTTGATCTGGAGCAAGGCAGGTTATATTCTGTATATTTTTCAGACATCTCTGTGTATCTGGATGGTGCCTAGAACATTTTACATAGCGCTGGATCTTCATCTTGTGCAGTCTCACAGATGGGTGGGTCAGCTGCCATAGATGCCAGAAATATCTCAGTTAAAAGGTACCCTCCATAAGGGCGAGGCAGGGTGCGTATATATAACGTCTGATAATTACATGTGTCTAAAACAGGGAACCCTGAGAGCTTCGAGTTCAGCCACAGACTGCAGACACATCACAGAAAGAAACATGCGCCACCCTCACTATCCAGAACCACTTGTAAACCAAAGCAGCCTAAGCCTGTAGTTACACTGGGTTCAAAAAAATAAGTATACATATACTGTTACATCTAAGACATCTTAAATATACAGAGAAAAATACAGTGCATAAACCAGGCTATTTAACATGATGTGTGTGTGTGTGTGTGTGTGTGTGTGTGTGTGTGCATGCCGGAAACAGAGAAAAAAATGATTGAAGTCTGAGTGTTGTTATCTGTGCTTTAAACACTGTGACGCATCTTGACCGTCTGCACAGCATGTTTGTCTGTTTGATTTAATTTACCCAGAATCTTATTGTTCTGAAGGATAATCTCTCTGTGGTTCAGCCACAGAGAGAAAAAAATGTTAAAGGAGGTAAAAAATTATGTAACAGCTTGTGTGGTGATAAGACAAAGCCAGAAAAATGAGAAAATTTCAATATATCTAATAAATACATATAAGTCTATAAATAAGAGTTGAAATGGAGGAATGGGGGAGTAAAAGAAAGAGTAATATCTGTAATCTGCATACAACTTGGAAATAACATCTATTCAATGTCATTCCTCTTTAACGTCATTACTATGTATGTATGTGTGTATGTATGTATGCATGTACGTATATATTTATTTATTTATTTATTTATTTACTGTATGTATGTATTTAAATAAATGTAAGAAAACTGGTCAATCAATGTTTAGGATAAAATAGAAATTTCAAATAGTTTCCTGATGGAAATGCTAATTTTATCTTTCATATTGCAAACATTTGTCACATATTATTGATTTATTTATTTGAAACATTTTAATGGCTATTTTACATACAGCAGCTAAGCAGGCATTTCACAAACTGTGGCTTTGTTTATTTAGGCTACTTTATTTATTTAAATTGTTTATTATGTATTGTATATTTATCTATTGTTTGTTAAAGTTTTTTTTAGTATGGAAACAAACCACTTCACCAAGTGTATTTCCTTGTGGACATGTAAATTTACCTTTTTTATTTATTTATTCATCTTTCTTTCTTTCTTTCTTTCTATAACAATTAATTAATAGTTGATATGGTGGGGAGGAAATCCTCTTTTTAGGTTGCAGAGCAGCAGACATGAAAACTATAGTAATAGCGCCCTCTGATGGTCAGCATTAGTTTGACAACAGACGCGTCTCGTGTTCTAGAGAGTTCTAGGTGCATTGTGGGTACCTCACCCGGCACCGTCTCTCCTCTATCCTGCAAACATGATGGTGAGTGCTCTTTCATGCCTGTTTTGCCTTCAAATCCATCGTCATCTGACCTTTTGTCGCATTTCCTAGTGCTGGGAGATAAACGTCCAAGGAGAATAAAACACAAAGGACATGTCTGTGAGATTATTTCTGTTTTAAATTAGATAACACGCCTAAAGTTTTACATTGATGCTAGCTAGCTTGGTGGCTAACGATTTATTCTTCTGTATGAGAGTGATAGGCAGAATTTAGAGAATTGCATTACGACGCGATGTCCAAAGTCGACTCTGTACGTCATATGTACATATTGTTTTATATTTCACTCGGTAGTTTTAATCCGTGTGGTTGCTAAATGATGCTAGAGGCTTTAGTTTAGCATCATTTCGGCAATAGAGAAAAGCTAATGAACCGGTTACACCCTTCAATATTGTTCGTCTCTTTAGTTGCTATGATAAACCTGTGAATTTATGAAACATTTTTTTTTTTCCGAAGAAAGGCTCTTATTTTTAGCACGTAGGGACACACACATAGAGAGGTATTAGTGTTATTCGTGACATCTCTTTTGTGCATGACAGCATGCAGTTTTTCAACTGCAAAAACTAAGACGAGCAGGTATATATGTATGTATATAAGATCACAGCACTTTATTAATGAATTTATAAAAGGTCAATATACACTGGTTGTGTAAGAACTGTCAAAAGTCTCCCATGGTTATGGAAAACCTTAAAAAATCTGCATTGAAAAATTGTGATTTACAGGCATGGAAAGGTCATGGAAATTAGCACAATTACAAAATGTTGAGAATGTATGTATTGTAAATAATATGATTTTTCTCGTTTTATCTGTGCTTAAAAATATTAAAAACTTTTAAATGAATTCAAAGGATGGTATGGTTGTGATATTATAGTGATTCCTGAACATCTCCCCTCAGCCCACTCCAGTCATCCTCCTGAAGGAGGGCACAGACACCTCTCAGGGGATCCCACAGCTCATCAGTAACATCAATGCCTGCCAGGTTGTGGCAGAGGCTGTGCGGACCACCCTCGGCCCCCGTGGCATGGACAAGCTTGTGGCAGATAACAGAGGTAAGTCTGAATTTCTCTACAATTGTTGTTTGATTGGGAAGGACTAACATAATGCTCTGCTGTTTCATGCTGTGATTTACGTGGTTATCTTGCAGGCAAAGCCACTATTTCTAATGATGGAGCCACAATTCTGAAGCTTTTGGATGTTGTACACCCTGCGGCCAAGACTCTAGTAGACATTGCCAGATCTCAGGATGCTGAGGTAAGATGGCCACTTTCTGTCTGTATGTTTATACTGCTTTAGAAGGTAGATAGTTTTGGTTCTCGGTGTTGATTAATTGACTATAATATTATTAGCTATGATATGAAACACCTGTTCAACTACGTTTTGACTACAAAGCACATTTAGAAAATGTTCTGTTGTAGTTTTAGCCTCAGAAACTACAGCAGTCAACATTTGAAGTGAATCAAAACCTTTCATCAAAGTTGTCCTAAAACAAAAACAATACCCATTCTTGTCTTAGGACAACTTTGATGGACTTCAAATGTTGACTACTGTATATTTTGTAATAAGAAGAATAGCACTTAAAATGTTTTAATTGTACATTTTCTTTTTTCTTTTTATTTTGTGTTGTGTTATGCACTTAAAAGGCAGTATTTTGAATGTAAACATGACTAAAGGAGCTGCATGTTATGTCTTTCTTAATTAGAAATTTCATTTTGAGCAAATCGGGCTCAGATTGCATAATTATCTTATGGCTAGTTAAATGTGCTAGAATGTATCATCAACATCATGTGTTTGTTCAGGTTGGTGACGGCACCACCTCGGTGACTCTGCTTGCTGCTGAGTTTCTGAAGCAGTTAAAGCCATACGTGGAGGAAGGGCTTCACCCCCAGACTATAATCAGAGCGTTCCGGATCGCCACACAGCTCGCTGTCAGAAAGATCAAAGAAATTGCTGTGACCATCAAAAAGGATGACAAGCAGTGAGTCCAGTCACTGTGTGCTATCAGAGTCATGTGTTTTATAAATGTCTCAGAGGTGATCATTTGTCCTCTGTTGCTACCACAGAGAACAGAGGAGGTTGTTGGAGAAGTGTGCTGCTACGGCTCTGAACTCCAAGCTGATTGCAGGACAGAAGGAATTCTTCTCCAAGATGGTGGTGGATGCAGTGATGATGCTGGATGATCTACTTCCTCTGAAGATGATTGGAGTGAAGAAGGTGCAGGGTGGAGCTCTGGAGGTAAGAGGGAGCACGGTTCTGGATTCCAAGGAATTTTATTTAGTTTCTTACATTTTTTTTTTTTTTTTTTTTTTTCACACTGCAAACAAATCTTTTGGAGTGACTCTCATTGTCTTTTTTCATGTGTTGAGATCTGTATGTTCAGACAGTGTAGTCAATATCTGCTGTGTCTTTATTGGTTGCAGTAGTAATGATGTAAGGGTCAGCATGACTTGAAATACACATTTTTTTAAAATAGATTTTTTATTAGACACTTTGCGACATACATTTGCCTACTTTGTTAATGGCGAAAAACTGGGCAGATTATTTGAATCAACAAACTCAAGCAAAATATAGCTTGTTGCTAGAAGACGCATAAAAATAACATTTGTTAAAAACTGGCTCAAGCTTAACAGATTAACAATCTATGACTGGATGCAATCTTAGTTTGAAGATAGAAAATCACAATTGGCCCGTCTTTTGCTACATGTTTTTCTACAAAATGTCAAATCATACTACTGAAAATATGCAGACTGGTTCTGTCTTTCTCCAGACTGTAAATCAGGTCAGAAGTTATGTGTATTCAAGCCTTTACTCGTGCAGCAACTGAGAGTAGTTGTTAGTGTGATGAATGAAAATTGGATTTTTGTTTTTTTCCAGAACTCAAAAACTGATTTGGAAAGTCAAAAATTTGATTTGAATATGACAAAAACAGATTTATATTGCTAGTCTGAACAAAGACCTTTACATTCAGGATCATTATTGTGGAATAGCGGAACAGTGTGGATCTACATAGAATAATGATCACAGAGATACAGAATGAAAAAGGTCCCTCTATTGAATTGCAGTAAAATTATCAAATGTAGATTTTAATTTGGCATTCCTGTGTTTCTGTTTATCAGGACTCTCAGCTTGTAGCTGGTGTGGCATTCAAGAAGACCTTCTCCTATGCTGGTTTTGAGATGCAGCCCAAGCGCTATGTGAACCCAAAAATCGCACTGCTCAACATTGAGCTGGAGCTGAAGGCAGAGAAGGATAATGCCGAAGTCCGTGTCAACTCAGTGGAGGTCAGTACCCAGACTGCTCTTAACCATCACAGGTTGTCTCTTTGATTGGTGAGGCCTAATGATGAAAGGACTAGGCCATAAGCAAGTCAGAAAACTGACAAAAAAATGATGGTGTAGTTGTCATTTTAAATGGGTTGTTGTTTTGGCAAAAGTGAACTGTAGCATCTACAAGGTATTTTATTGCAGTGAGTGACGCTAACCAATCCCAAAGTCTGCAGATTCATATTTTCAGAGATTCTCATGTCAGTAATCCATCATGGCCCATATAAACAAACTCAGTTGTTATAATGTCATGTTTATATGGCTGTTTGCAGGACTATCAGGCCATTGTTGATGCTGAGTGGAACATCCTGTACGATAAGCTGGAGAAGATCTACAAATCTGGTGCTAAAGTGGTGCTGTCAAAGCTGCCCATTGGAGATGTGGCCACACAATACTTTGCAGACAGAGATCTGTTCTGTGCAGGCCGTGTTGTGGAGGAAGATCTTAAGAGAACTATGATGGTATTATGATATCCTGTGTTTATGCTGTCAGTTAGCTTTGGCTGTGTATCAGTACTTTCATGATTCAATTCCAGTTGGTTTTATATTGGCATAAACAAAGTCCAATTTTATTTGGCATTGTAATTATGCCATCCATGAGTAAATTGCACACGTGATAATGTTTGATGTGTTGTTGACACTGTAGCAGTTAAAGCAGTTGTAATGTCTCCACCAGGCCTGTGGTGGCTCTATTCAGACCAGTGTCGGTGCCCTGACTGATGATGTGCTTGGACAGTGTGAGCTCTTTGAAGAAGTGCAGGTTGGAGGAGAAAGGTATGTTTTTTTTTTGTTTTTTTTTTCTTCTTCAGTGTAACTACAAAATGTAATTATGTCCATGAAACTGGAGATTTTAATAAGAGATTTCACGTTAACATTTTCCATACACAATGTAACTGTGTGTATTGCATTACAGATACAACTTCTTCAAAGGCTGCCCGAAAGCCAAGACCTGCACCATCATCCTGAGGGGTGGTGCGGAGCAGTTCATGGAGGAAACGGATCGCTCACTGCACGATGCCATCATGATTGTGCGCAGAGCAATTAAGGTGGGGAAAACTTCATCTCTTACTACAAATGATTACATCTGCAGATTTATCTTATAATTGATTTCCTTTGATCAGTATTTCTTGTGGGCAAAGACTGAAAGATTTGTGTTAACAGTGTATAGTGAGCTGAATGACATAGGAAAGTAGTACTATAGTTCTGATTAATCATGATGCACTGAAATTTCTGCCAGCAAGGGGGAGACAAATTTCTTAAGCTATTAAAAGTAAAACAAATAGAGTCCTTATTGAACACTAAACAAATGTAGTCATGTACTAAACGCATATTTCCCATGACAGAACGACTCTATTGTTGCTGGAGGTGGTGCTATTGAGATGGAGCTGTCGAAGTATCTGAGGGATTACTCTAGAACAATTCCAGGGAAGCAGCAGCTGCTGATCGGAGCCTATGCCAAAGCCCTGGAGGTTATTCCCAGGCAGCTGTGTGACAACGCAGGCTTTGATGCTACCAATATCCTAAACAAACTGAGGGCCAAGCATGCACAGGTACTTACACAAGTCAAGCTTATTTATTTTTCATTAAATCATCTAAATGAAATGTCAGTGTTACAATTAATCCATGATTGCATGATCTCTGTTGCCCTTAGGGTGGTATGTGGTATGGTGTGGACGTGAATAATGAAGATATAGCAGATAACTTTCAGGCGTGTGTATGGGAGCCCTCTATTGTGCGTATCAATGCCCTGACCGCTGCCTCTGAAGCTGCGTGTCTCATCCTCTCAGTGGATGAGACCATCAAGAACCCTCGCTCTACTGTTGACGGCCCAGCGGCACCTGCTGGCAGAGGAAGAGGTCGTGGTAGACCCCCGCACGCCCACTAATCCACACACATCCCCAGTAGTGTCTTGGGCAGAGCCTCTGGACTCAGAAGGTCAAAACAAATGCTGGCCACTTACAGGGCCTTGATTTGTTTCCTTGATCCGTTTTGTTACTTTCTGGTCCCACTAAATCCAAACATTTCCGTGTGTTTACAAAGGCTAAAGCAGAATAAAATGTCATTTTTGCTAATTGTTCAGGATTGAATCATCTGTTGGATAGTTGGAGATTTGAATGTTGTTTTGTGGTAGTCTGAGAACACACAAACCATACAGACACTCAAATAAAAGGTGATCAGTTTATAGATCTGTATAAGCACTGATATGCAGGCACTCTGCTGAGATACGTTCCTGTGTTGGTCATTCGGTGGAACTATTTATTGGACCATTAAAATCAGTACTTTTAGTTCTCAACGTTTATGTGTGATTTCATTATTTCTTTGTGATTTGACCTTTTGGTCATGAGTGGTAAGAAACTTTAGACATTAGGATTTACATGTTATACATAACATTCAAAGGAAAATAACTTTTATTTTCAGGCGTTGTGATTAGTATACAAACAGCTTCATAGTGTGTATTAAACTAAAGTCAAAATTGTAGGACTATATGGCAACAGCGTGATGTGATTTAAACCCTAGCTTGATTCCCATATGTCAGACTGATGTCCAGCATACTTAATAGTAAAATTACCATCATCCTTAAAGCAGGTTTGTGATGAAAATTACAACTGTTTTTTTTTTTTAACCTCCTGGATGGTTAAAAAGCCATCATCATTGCTTATACGACACAGATGAAAGACTAACCCCTGGTTTCACAGACGAGGCTTAAGCCTAGTCCTAGACTAAAACGTAAATCTGAGCTGTTTCAACTGAAAGAAACTTGCACTGACTGATCTTAAAACATGTCAGTGCCTTTGTTTTGTCATAAGATGCACACCAGTAATTCTTTTTCTAAGGCATGTTTATAAAAATTATTTAAATGTCCTAATTAAACTATGGCCTAATCCTGGCTTAGGCAAAGCCCTGTCTATGAAACGGCCTAAAAGTTCAAATATCAATAATAAATGTCATAATCACTGGAAGTTTAGACCTAGAATAATTTAAAGTCTTGAGAGGTAGTGTTTCATAAGCTTTAGCTATTCTAAATGCGCCTGGAAAATCATAAAAAAAAAAAAAAACCTAAATGTCTCGAACAGGTTCTTCATAGAGCAAATAAACTACAATTACAATCAGGTAGAAATTTTTTTTACAATTTGCATTTCATAATGTAACTACCTCTGTTTTGTACCTCTGTAGGAAATCAGAAATTTGGAACTTTATTTCTTTAACTATCCTCTTAACATCATTTTGGCTGATCACTTCCTCTTCTTACCTCCAGGTGGTGCAACTATAATTTAAAAACTTAAGAATGTCTTGATATAAGTTTTTAAATGATTAGTGTATAGTTATAAAGAATGTTTACGAAAAAAAAAAATCTTAAGTGGCTTTACCTGATAATTAAAATACTAAGTGTCTGCAAACTTAGTGTCTGAAGGAATATAATGTCTACTTACTGCATGTGTGATGATCACCACAAGGAGTAACTGAACTAAAACTAGGTCCACTGTGTTAATAAACTAATAGGAAACGTATACAAAAATAAAAATAAATAAGCTTTGATAATTCTTGTAAATGCGCTTCCCATCCAAAGAGCTAGTTACATTTTTTGTCTGTGGCACATGGCGTAATGGAAACTGTAATTTCTTACAATTTAGAATCGTTCTTATCCAAAGCTTACAGTACATTTAATACAGAGACAGTCCTCATAGCTAGTGCTTTGCACAATTAATGGGAATCCCAGTAATGCTCCAGTTTATCATTCAGCCTTCTAGATTTTATTTCTGCAGTCCTTGGATATCCAGATTTTTGACCTCAAAGTTATTATTTAAGCCGTTATTGATGAGATTAGCTGTCGTTAAATGTCCTACACATTCGCATTCCAGTTCTCTCCAGAAACAGCACAATAGGATCAGTTGGACAGGAAGTCAATTGATGCCCGCACTAGTCGGCCGGTTGCCACATCAACAGCTGTGACTTTGATCTCAGTGTCTCCGAACTGCATCGTCGTGCGAATCTCCCTGCGTTCAAATGCTGATCCTTTATCGTTATCACCAGCGCTTGCTGCCACTGCCCCTGACTCGAGCAGGTCTAGCGTGATGGCACCACACTTCCTCACTCCGGGGTCGGTAATGTAGGTTATGTCATCAGTGTCACTGCAGTATATGTTGATGATGATCTTCCTTTGCCCCATTCTTGCTGGAGTGTAGCTCCGCCTCACCACCTCTCCCAAGGCCACCGATTGATCAACGCTTACAAAGCGGTCCAGGATGTCAGTGCACCATTCTCGGCCATCTTTGATGAGAAGCTTATCACGAGGATGTCGGCCTTCCACAAAGCGGTTCAAAACTCCAACACCGTAAGTTAATGGGCAACGGCGTACACGAACAACAGTGGGGTCTAGACCAAAGAGGACTGCACCCTTGAGGATGGTTAGACCTACATCATGTGGAATTATGATACGGCAGTTCCGCCCTAGTGCATTCTGTGCCACGCGCTGAAGCATGGACGACTCTGCAAACCCTCCAACCAAGAAGAGAAAACGCACACCTTTTACTTCCTCCTTCTGCATCAGGTTCTCTGTTAGAGTGAGAGAAATCAATAAGACTTTAGAGAATTAATTATAATGATATTTAGTGTCAGTTTATCAGGAAGTGATGATCTTGTTCTCTTTGACTCGTTGGATGGAAATGTTGCTTTTCACAAATATTTTATGCAATATTCCAATTTTGCACATAAGTTAATTTCGCAAGTTTGGATGGAAACCAAGCTAACGTGTCTTACCAATATGTTTTATGATGTTGTTGATGGTTGGCTGGAAAAGCTCATTCATGGCTTCTGCAGACAGCCTCAGCATCCCTTGAGATGACCACTTTATAAAATTCATACTGACAGAAACATTACACATTGTTAGAGACATACTCACACTTTCGAAGACATAATTTAGCAAATAAAGCCCTCAGTCAGTCAGATGTACTTGCTCTTGCGCAGGGCAGTCTCCACACTCTGCCCCCGGTGTCGCTTGTAGAAGTCAATGAAGGAAAAGGGCAGTGAGATGTTTAATGAGTTTGCCCGGCCAGGAGCCGCTGTGCGCTTGCGCGCTTCAAATGCAATGGTAAGGTCCACCCAAGCTGCTGGACGTTTAGCTTTAAAACTCTCAATGAAGTCAGCCCCAAAGATCTGGCACAACATGGCCTCGAAGGCTAGATCCACACCAACTGCTCCATAAGGGCCCCCTGAAAGAGAAACGTGTATATGTACCATTTAAGTTAAGGATACATGCCACTAGATTTGCATCCTAAACTAAATCCTTTGGAATAACTGTGATCAATAAGGGCAACCTTCACCCTCTGGAGTGGAATAACGGGGCATGGCTAAAGTCATCACTCAAGATTGACCAGATTTGATTCCATTCCATCTATGGTAATCATGATTTTGCCTATATGCTTCTGGATCAACAGTTCTTGAAAAACAAGTCTTAACCCTGACACCAACTTTAACCATTAACTATCCCTAAAATCAAGGGGAAGTGACAGACTGATAAGGATATTTGGTTGAGCCCCCAACCCCAGAGTGAACAGCCTAACATTTTCCCTAAACAAGAAGCATTCAATCCTGATCCTGGAGGGACACTTTTATGTAGAGATTAGCTACAACACACACCATCTTGGAAGTTTCTAATGATCCTGAAGACCTCGATTAGCTGGTGTATTTAATTAGGGCTGGACTGGAGCCAAACTCTGCTGGAAGGTGACCTTCTTGGAGCAGGATTGGACAACCCTGCCCTAACCCTGTAGAAACTGATAGGTTGATGGTAAGTTTGTTGTCCCAAACTTGATGTGTACTAGTGGACTTGAGATGTCATTGTGTGGTTGTGTCTGTGAAGCCCCCCGCCCCACCCCGCCTCCACACTTGAGATCTTACAGTGGGTTTCAGATGGGTGCTTACATGTGCCCTTGGTGTGTCTTTTTGCCAATCCCACAAAAAACACATCATAGAAAACACTGCCTGGCAGTCTATTTTGCATTACGTCACCTAAGTGTGTGCTTGGAGGAGGACAGCTTGGCCTAAGGTGGCATTTCAGAAATGGCAGTTGATCCAGGAACATGTCCTACTTGGCAAAATCATGTATTGAATTGAACTTGGTTATTGGCTATACACTTTAGCCATGCATGATTTCACTCTAGTCCTAAAGATCTGTGAGGTTCTTATTGGAGGTAGCTGTACGTGTGTGAATGAGTCAGATTTGGTTCTCAACTAACCTGAGGCTTTGTAAAGCTCCTTCAGAGTGCCCTGTGGCTGCTCAATCTGATGCACCGTCAGATCCACTGTCCCACCACCACAGTCTGCCACAATGTACCGGTCACCTTTGAGAATACACACAGTTAAACTTATTCAGTCATCAGTTTCCTGCTTAGTAACTGTTACCAGATTTTTTAAACAACATGACTTGTTTAAATAACACTCTTGTTCTTCTCTCTCTCTCTGACCTGCTGCAGTCAGGAAGATCTTTTACCAAACAGCCTTCAGACATTTATGATACAGTCTGAGATAAGAGTGGCTTAGCTTTGGCTCCTGCCAACTGACTTTACTCAACTACACAGGAGTAGAGAGAGGAAAGTGTGTTTCTTGTTTGTTTACAGCAGTGTAATAACTCAGTTTCACGGGAAATGGCCTCCTCTTTGTGTGTCGATACACATGTGTGCACCATTAAGAACTGCAAGACACTATGAGAAAGCAAAGGAGATCTGTATTTTGAGTATTGTGTGAGTTAGATTGTAATAAACTCTCCCTCTCGATCCCTCTCTCTCTCTCTCCAGGAAACATCTGGAGCTAAAGATCTGATTATTTTGACCTTGCACCTTGTCATTGTGCCAGTCATGCAGAGAGCACTGCACGCACACACACTGCAGCCATGCGCTCAGACTGTGCAGCCAGCAATAACATACCAATGATTGCTCCATAATGAGTGTCTCTTACACATATGCAAAGCAATTAGAGTCATATAAACAATATTATGTGCACATAAGGAACACAAAAGTGTGATGAGGGAAATCATATTTTAAGATAGGAAGATTTCATCTAATGTGTCATATAAAGTAGTTCATTACAATACTCTGGAAATTATTCCTTTGGAAAGTATTGTTATGATTTTTCAGTTTTGCTTGCCTGTTTGAAATCTGGACAATATTTTGTATTGCTGGTCTATTTGTGGTTACTTGTATTACGATCAAAGAATCACGAATAAAAAAGACATTAATGTTTCTTTATTAAAGCATCTTCATGTTTAATTTGTCACAGTATCGACACTCTATATGACCTACAATTACTATCCATAGAATTTAGCTGGATATATAGCCATACATAATAGAAGTCTATCATATATTTGGTAGCTCGATGTGTGTGTCTCCATTTCTCACCTGTCTGCATCTCAGACCACAATTCTCCAGTACCACTCTCCACCAGAAAAGTTCGGCTATGCCTGGCTCTTCTGAGCTGCTCGCGTGCTGAAAGACAGATTGGCTTCCTTTAATCTATGAATCACTCACACATGGGCAGCATTAATCAAAACCTTATCACATTAGAGCCAATAAACTTGAAATTCGAGCAAAAGAGAGAGAGAGAGAGAGAGAGAGAGAGAGAGAGAGAGAGAGAGAGACTGCAGTTACCTGGATCAATAATAAAGCAGCCTGCTAAACAGAACACGATTTAATGAACCTAAAGCCTTTGTTTATAAAACACGATCTTTGAAATGTGAGCACAATTTAATTTAAGTATTGTTCTTATACCTAATAAAACAGGCTTGTTTCATGGCTGTAGTTTTATAGCGGGTGCTTTTAGTGAATAATGACCTGCTAAACTAAGAATGATCTCTGCTTCACTTTTGGGGTTACTAAGGCTATATTGGTTGCTATGTTTCCTGAGGAACTCTTTTTATGGACTGCATTACTTCAGGTACAGTCTATGAACACTGGGAGACATGCTGCCTTACATTCCCACAGCTTTCACCAAACACACAGAGAAGAGAAAACTTGACCACACTTTTGGGACAATCTGGAACCCATTACAGTATGAAACAGCATTTGAAACAAGACAAAGACAAAGAGAGAAGGAAAGTAAAAACAAACCGATTTGAACTTTAATTACTCTAAATCCCATGTGATTTGATACAACAGAGACAGATAAATAACGCGTCCATGTACTGTAAAACACGATAAGTTCAGAATACTCAAAACATTTGTAAAAAACCGATTACCTCAAGATATTTAAGTTAACTCACTCACAAGATTAAGTTAGCAGAACTTTGCATTTTTGCTTTTTTTATACACAAACATGTTAACTTCCATTTAATCAAAATATTGAATAAATTAACTCATACAGATTGTTTGCATAAACTTCGTATTAATACCAACCTTTATGGTTTAAATGCTAGATAATAGACTCAACTATGGGTACTTTTGTATCATTATAGTTTTAGGATCAATACATAATATGCAGCAAAGAAAAGGCATGGAAAAAAAAACAAACAAGAAAGCTTTTTTTTTTTACCTTCATATAGAAAAAAGCTCTTTCAAATGTAAAGAAAAGAAAAGAAATCTTTCGGGAGATAAAGGTGCCGAAGCTGGAGTGTGTGTTTGTGTGCCAGTTCATCTCGTGTGTCAGGTAAACACTGTCCAATTGTAAAACATGTTTTGGAAGACTACATTTTGGAACATACATATGCTCACATACTTCTGAGTAAGCAAGCAAGCAACAATGCAAAAAAGAATGAAAGAACAAAAGAAATCATCCAGGGAAACTAGTGTAAGCAGTCAAGAGGAGGGTGAGCTCATGGTCCGCAGCACCTTGTTCCAATTATGATGTGAAATGTGTGTGTATGAGTGTAAGTATATTTTGTTTGAGTGTAAAATCAGGAATGAATAATAGTGTCTACAGTACTTTATTTTATAAATGTGAAAAAAGTGTTTGTAAAAGAGTACCATTTTTTCTTTTGTCAAGCCCTGATAAGAAAAACTGTGTCAATCATTCAAAGAGGTTTTTCAGCTCTGTGACCTTGAGGGACACTCACACACCTTCAAGAAAATGTCATCTCTCTCTTTCTGTCTTAACTCAAACCACATGCTCTCATACTCACTAAGACCCATTGGGATCTGAATCAGTCTGACCCTAATCTGGCAAACTCCATGCATAAACCCGCACATACCCACAGAAAATAAAAACAGTACTCTGTTTTCAAAGGATGAAAGACAATCCTGTATTTCCTATGCGTTAGGCATGGTTCCCATTCAATGTTTATAGAGAAACATTATACAGTCAAAGCAAGAGATTTGGACTCCTTCCCAGGATCAATCTAAGAGCTAGTGATATTGTATAATGCTAATTGGTTGAAAATTAAAAAAAATACTTTTCTTACCTTGCCTAAAACTGGAATCAAAAGGCCGGGACCCGTCCACATCTAAACCATTAGTTACTGGTCGTTGACTGAGGTCAATGACCTGGTGTAGACGGAGCTTCCTGCAGTAGATGGATGCAGCTTCTGGTTCAAGAGCTATGAGGAGCTGCTCAGGAGAATCTGGAGTCACCAAACCTGCCTATGATAAGATAAAAAAAAAAAAAACACGAGCCTTAATTAAGAGTGTTTGAGTAAATATTGAGTAACTTACTCTAATCAACAGTTCAGTATTAAGTGTTTCCAAGGGTGTGTTTAGTTCCTCAACGAATCAGTATTTTGAACAAATCAGTTGATTTGATGATATAGTCACTTTTTCGGTCCCTGAATCAGTGTTTTCAATGAATTGGTCAGTAAATAATTCACTGACTCACCCATATACACAGTAATTTGTTTTGTTCCTGAAGGAATCAGTGTTTTAAAGAAATTGATTAACTGAGTAATTCAATGACTCACTTATATAGACAGTCACATGTTTCCTTTCTGAATGAATCAGTTTTTTGAACAAATTGGTTGAGTGATTCAGTGACTCACTCATATAGACACTCTCGTGTTTCTTTTCCTAACGACTCAGTGTTTTAAAAAAACTGATTGAGTGAGTGAGTGATTCAATAACTCACTCATATAGACAGTCAGGTTTCTTTTCTGAATGAATCAGTGTTTTGAATAAATCAGGAAATTGAATGATTTAGTGAGTCAGTCATAAAGACCTATTGCCATCTACTGGTATGATGATGTAAACTGCACAAAGAGTTACTGAAAAACCCCATCACTAATACACCAACTGATACAAGTGCATACCAGATGATTCAAGCACTATTGGGTTCTTCTGACTTGTGACAGTTATTGAACACCATAGCAACGCCCTAGCAACCACCCACAACATCATAGCAACCATGTAACAACTTGCTAAAAATACTCAGAACACCTTGCAACTGCATAGCAACACCCTGGCACTCACCCACTACACTCTAGCATCAAGTACTGCTCACATTTTTATCAGAAAACATCTAAGCAATAAGCACAACTGGTAGCAAGGTAACCAAAGTAACAGAAGAAATGGTATCCATACATTGTGAAAGTATTAGTTAACTGCCTCAGTCAGTCATGGAGTTATGATGGGAGATGGTGGGCTGCCTCATTCCCCCTCTCTTGCTTGGCTAGGACAGGCGTGGTTTCCTGTGTTTGTGTGCTGGTCTTTTGCGTTGTTTAACCTCTGTGACACTGCAAAGAGGAAACCTGCCTTACCTCTAGTAAGGTATAGAAATAAAGATCTATGGCTACCAGAACAAATACTGTTCTGACATGAGCCTGTTTAATATGCAATAAATGCAGGGAGATTTCAGTGGTCATAGAGTTTGAGCAGCTGGTATAGTGATTGAATCAACAGAATCTGTTCTTTTATGGCGATTCCTGCACTGTTGATTGTTGTATGGCCTGAGATGTATATTGTGCCAAAAGTAATCTCTGTGATTGATTTCTTAGTGTTTTGCTCATAGGGAAATTTACAGCTCTGCAATATTTCACACAGGCAAACACACATATATAATGGATATCAGGTTATTGTCCCCTCTTGGCACACTATACCTCTTACGCTCATATAAGTCTTTCAACGTTCCCATTTACTGTATGTGTGCAGTGACTTTTGCATTCTTTTTCATATACGCACATTTCCTGAACTTCACTGGGGGGGCTGCAGGACATCACGTCCAATGTGGGAGTATGCATTTGTGTATGTGTGCATGAGACAAGAAAGAGAGAAAGAGAGAAAAAAAAGAGAGAACGAAAAAGAAAACGAGAAAGAGAAAGAGAAAAAAAATGTTTGTATTTGAATGTGTCATTTTTTTTAATTTTCTCAGATCAGTTATCCTACATTACCAAATATGCAGCTTCTCGCATGAACTGCTTGGCTGGTTGCCTCCACACTGCAGGAACAGTGATGACCCATCGTACTTCATTACCTTCCAGCACAGAGGAAGACTGGTCCTTCACCTCCTGAAAATCACACACACAAACATTACTACTTTTCCTATTCTTATCTAAACTACACTCCACAGATAACATTTTAATATGTCTATTAGTTATTGATATCCTTATTTCCGTTCCGCTCTGAAAAGTACCATGACCCCCATGCATGGCCAGAGGTTTGGGTAAAATCTCCATATTAATGTTTTCCCACAAGCCTTCAGGGGCTCCAGGAAGAAGGAGGAAGAAGGTTTGGGTTCAGCCAAGACTGACTACAGATTGGTCCAGGGTCACAAAAGTTCAAATAATTATTGAGTAAGTCAAGTACAAGTACAAAAAAATTATATATCTTTACAATAAAATACATTTTATACATATTAGAAATTCCATATTTAATATCCATTTATTCTCCAAACTTAATATCCTGTGTAGTGTTGTTGGTATGCTGGAGTCTATACCAGCTTATTGAGCTTATTGTATTTGGCTCCTTTAGGGGTTGAACATATCCTCCTGAACTTTTGTTGAGAACTTCTTTAGTTGAGTGTCTTTGTACTACTTAGCCTCTGTTTTTTGTGTGGTTATGTTCACCTTTAAAGCATGCTCTCTGAAGAACCTCAAGGCATGAGCAAACACCTCAATAGCCCAAACTCTTCTTCCACTAACAGACTCCAGCTCGGTCTCCATAGTGAGATCCTATAGAAAGTAAGAGAGTCTGCTGCAGAAATTCCCACATAGATGTGACATAAATAATACACTCCCCTTATGCTCTGCTTCAGACAGACAGTAGATGTATTTTTTTACAGTGGTGTGATACCTTATGACCCATGCTTGATCCCCCTAAGCTGAGCAATTACTCTGCCTTAACAAAAATATACATCAAAAATATAATCCGTTAGATGCTCTGCTTACACTAGTGCTGTGGATTTTCATTTTGAATTTATCAAAGTAGAGCCAATGCCTGGCTTCCTCGGGGTCAAGGTCATGATAGCTGTCTCGAGCTGCAAAGCCAAAACTGTGGAACCGGAGGTCAGGGGTCAGCAGTAGACAAGTTGGACTCTTCTGATTGGCTACACCAGGGTCACCACCCTCCCACCGTCTGTTAAATAATAAAAAAGTAAGGAGAAATGTAGGGTAAGAAGTGGATTGGGGAGTTATAATAATTTCAGGTTAGACAATGTTTTTGTGCTGATGTCATAAATACCTCATCATGTGAATGGTCTCAGGATCTTCTGTGAAACTGAATGCATAGCCACTGGAGGTGGTGCCAAAATCTATAGCAACAACCACAGAAAATGGACGAGCCACACGCGGTCTAACCTCTGTCCGCTACAGAGGGAAAGGAAGAAAAACAAGGCAGAGAGAAAGAAAATAAACCTATTGCCTTATCACTTTTTCAAAGGGGTGGCTTTACAAAAAGTTCTCCCTGGTACGGAGAGTAGCTGACCCCACCTTCTCCCTCTCTTCTCTTTTCTTATCTCTAGATCATTTCACTGATCTGAGTGTTACATTGACCAAACACCTCAGAGGGGAGTGTATCATGTATAATTTTTAGGTTATGGTCATATCGCTATTTTTTCAGTCATGTAAAGCTGATTTGTGCTGATTTCTGTTTATAAATGTGAGATGCATGGCAGTGTAAGTGTAACGCAAGGTCTAAAGACATTTTTTTTTGGAAGTCAAAAAAATACACAAATGCAAGAAGGAAACAAGTCTGTACAGTGCATATCCAAACAGAAAAACAATGTAAAAGAAGGGAACTGGGATGCAAAAAGGCATTCAGTGTGAATGGCTCCTAAGGGGTCGTTCACACCAATGCGTTTGTGCATAGAAAAGACACGAGACGTAGGTATTGGAATGGGAACAAACAAGCTCTCGGGTATGTTTTTTAAAAGTTGAACTTCTTTTAACTTGACAGCCATGTTTTTAGAATGCCATTTCATGCATGAGATGCTGCAGAGATGTGAAACATGAAGGCAGTGTGTAAAAACATTGAAAAGCAGCACTGTGACAACAAAAACATGTTCCATGTGGATAACCACTGGAGTAGAGTTCAACCAATGGCACGAGTTTGAGTTGGGACTACTGTATGTGATGTCCAACCAACGGCAGACCAGGTGAGTGTTTAAGAAACCTGTTTGAAATTATTTTTACAATTCCCTTTTGACACACTATAGTTGCACAGAAATTACACACCATCTTTAAGTGATACAGGAGTAAGTCGGCTTTCAAACAAAACATTTTTGAGCTGCCTCAGATTGCAATGCAATTTGACTGGAGGATTAGCTAATGATAGTGCTGCTTTAAACCAACTGACTGAGTGCTAAGTAAAGAAGCATAATTGCATATTTCTGGTGGTACCACATCCTCTTTCAACAAGTTTAAAGCATCTGATTTTGGCATTTAATTCAGTTCTGAGGACAATGTTTATCGTATAAAGCACTACAGAGGGTGCATGGTAGAGCACTGTGTCTGTTGAGATCTTACTGGAGAGGGGGATGGAGTAAGAGGAGTGATACTGCACTCATTTCTGGAAGGACTTGGAGAACCAGATGGAGATGTAGAGGCTGATCTATCTTCACCTGAAGAAGACAAGATGAAAGAGAATGAATGAGAGATGAAGAAAGAAATTCTAGATGTCTTGAACTTAGTGAGTCGCTCATGTATTGTACTGGAAAACACAAGTTAAGAGCTCTTAATTGTGGCTAAGCCATTAAGAGAAATCAAGACTTTCTGGAAAATTCCATATTTCACGCCAAATTCCAAGCCCAACTGGCATGTGTTTACCAGTTTCAGAATTTCCAGTGGATTGTTTTCATTGGAAAAATACTGCACTGTGGATCACATTAGATTATAGAAGCTTGTATATGCTGATTGACCTAATTCCTTTATAAAAGAAATGGAAATACATCTAGCTTACTTTTCAGAAGTATTTAAAGTCATGATAAAACAAGTAGAAGCAGCAACAGACCTTTTCTTCTCTTTTGAGAAGTGCACAATGCCTTATCAAAAAGGGACTTAGCTCTATCCATTGAATATTAATTGGATTTTGAGATGTGGGCATTGCACTGAACAACAGAGGCAGATCTGAATACCAGCTTGCAGTCAATTGTGGACTTACGTCACTAGAAGATTGAGTTATGACATTTTGATATATTTTCCAAATCAGAATGAATTCCAT
This sequence comes from Tor tambroides, assembly GCA_021397915.2. Lineage (NCBI taxonomy): Eukaryota > Metazoa > Chordata > Actinopteri > Cypriniformes > Cyprinidae > Tor > Tor tambroides. Next base: position 33,549 of record JAFVLL020029771.1, read on the forward strand.
GACAAATACTTTATCAACATGTAGTGAGCCCTCCATCAAGGTCGCTTTAATATGCCTGCAAATGAGCATATACTCAAACATGGGTGGAATTTACTCAAGGGATGTTATCGACGTGTACAGATATTCTCAAGAGTGCAGAGCGTAGATAAGAGAGGGTCACACCCCTGTCCAGTATTGTTGATGGAATAGACAGGAATTACAGCAAAATTCCTGTGGATATACATGCGGATGACCACAGGTTTCTATACAGCTGTGCTTTGTTCTACATGTCTTCTGTATATAAATTTTGATTATATGCTGCACAAGTACTTGTTAATATAATAGCTTATATAACCTTCATGGTTTCTTAGGATGTATATGATTTTCTCAAGTCTTAATGACAGTATCAAATCCCAAAGAATAAGTTTAATGAAATGTTACCTGGCACTTGTAGACTGTTGGTATTAAGCTGCAGGACGTCTGCCATTGTAGAGGTCACAGGGCGTCTACAGCCTAGGAGGGACAAAATAAAAATTTATTAAAATTGAAATAATGTTCTTTTTATGATGTCAAACTGTACAAACTCAAGAGAACTTTACATTTTAAGAAGTTTTTTTAAAAGAACCAGAAAAAATCAACATCTTATATTGCATTTCTAAGAATGTGCACGTTTTGAACTAAATTTAAAAGACTTTCATACAGAACAGACATATTACACATACAGAATAAATACTATAATACACTTAAAAAAAAAGGTGCTTCAAAAGGTTCTTCAAGCGATGCCATAGAAGAACCATTTTTGGTTCCACAAAGAACCATTCAGTCAAAGGTTCTTTAAAGAACCATCTCTTGCTTACCTTTTTATAATCTGAAGAACCTTCTTTCGCCACAAAGAACATTTGTGAAACAGAAAGGTTCTTCAGATGTTAAAGGTTCTTTATGGAACCATTTAGACCAAAACGTTTTTCTATGGCATCGTGAAGCACCTTTATTTTTAAGAGTGTATATTTGACTACAAATCTCTATTCTAATTTGTATTATTTTTATTTATGTTTTCTCTTTCTCAAACATCATAATAGGTCGCCCCAGCTGCAGCAACAAAATCATGACATGATGCTGGTGGGTGTGTATTAGTCATGCCGTCTCACTAGATTTTTAAATTTCCTAAAGCTCTTGTTGGGCTGTGTTTTCCAGCCCAAATGATCAGAAACTGGAGAGAAACACAATAAACACTGAAATGTGTTAAGTAAATGGTGTTAAACAACAGTCTGATATAATACAAGTACTTTAATTCTGTGTTAATTTACAAAATATTGGATTTACAGTTATTTCTTTTATCTGATGATCACAGAAGGGAAAATGTGGTGCTTTCTGAAATTCAACCTCATGCCCCCCTACCCCCCAAAGTGTTCCATTCCCCTCTATTCTCCCCATCTCTCTTGCCATAATCTTTTCTTTGGACTCTTTCCCATTTTCTTTTTCTTCCACTGTTAATTTCAAACCTTCTCAGTACTTGCAGATGTAGGGTATGAGGGAAGCAGCATTCCCTCGACAGTGTGTGTGTGTGTGTTTGTGTGTGTGTGTGTGTGTGTGTGTGCGTGCGTGTGTGTGCGTGTGTGTGTGTGTGTGTGTGTGTGTG